>JAJTUV010002774.1:0-104867 GCA_021653895.1 Mastomys natalensis
TTTTCTCTTGTTTCTAACTGATTGACTTAACCACTTGTTTTGATTATTTCCTGATTTCTACTACTCTTTGGTATGCTTTCTTATTTTTTATTCTAGATCTTTCAGGTTACTTGTAAATTGCTGGTTTGAGAGCTTTCTGGTTTCTTCATTGCTCTACTTAGTACTATGAATTTTCCTCTTAGCATTGCTTTCATTTTGTCCTAAAAATTTAGGTATGTCGTGCCTTACTTTTCACTGGATTCTAGAAAGTTTTTAATTTATTTCTTCCCTGACCCAGAGATCATAAGAGTTGTTCTTTTTCCATGAGTGCCTAGACTTTCTGGTGTTTCTGCTGTTGTTCAAGTCCAGCTTTAATCCGCAGTTGTCTCATAAGATACCAGAGGTTTTTTTTTTTTTTCAATTCTTTTGTACATTTAAAAAATATTTATCGTTAATTTTTTTTTTTTTACATTCCAGTCATTATCTCCCTTGTGGTACATGCCAAATTCAATTCATTTGTTGGGTGTAATTACCTGAGTCTGTCTCAGTCAGCTGCTTGTTGGGCCTCTCAGAGGACCTCCGTGCTAGGTTCCTGTCTGTAAGCACATCTATAGCATCAGTAATAGTGTCAGGCCTTGGAGCCTCCCCTTGAGATGGATAGCAAGTTGGGCCAGTCACTGGACCTCCTTCCCCCGAGTCTCTCCTCGATTTGTTTTTCCTGCAGTTCTTTCAGACAAGAGCCATTCTGGGTCAAGGGATTTTGACTGTGGGATGGCAACCCCATCCCTCCACTTATGCCATACCTTTCTACTGGAGGTGGACTCTACAAGTTCTTCCTCCTGACTGTTGGACATTTCACCTAAGGTCCCTCCATCCCTTTGAGTCCTGAGAGTCTCTCACTTCCAGGTCTATGGTACATTCTAGAGGGTCCCACCACTCTCTACCTCTGAGATTGCATATTTCCATTCATTCTACTGGCCCTCAGAACTTCACTCCTGTTCCCCCTCCCAATATCCAATCATTTTCCCCTTTTCCCCACCCTGTCCCCTCTCCCACCAACATTTCCTCCTCCCTCTGTCCTCCATGATTGCTTCCTTCTCTCTCTCAAGTGGGATTGAAGCATCCTCACTAGGGCCCTTTGGCTTGTTTACCTACTTGAGTTCTGTGGATTGTATCCGGTTATTATGTACTTTTTTTTTTTTTTTTCTAATATCCACTTATTAGTGAGTACATGCCATGCATGTCCTTTTGGGTCTGAGGTACCTCACTCAGAATGATATTTTCTAGTTCCATCCATTTGTCTGAAAACTCGTGATGGCCTCATTCTTAATAGCTGAATAGTGTTCCATTGTATAGATGAACCACATTTTCTGTATCCATTCTGTTGTGGGACATCTGAATTGTGGCCAGCTTCTGGCTATCACACATAAGGCTGCTTTGAATATAGTGGAACAAGTGCCCCTGTGTTACCATGGGGCATCTTTTGGGTATATGCTCAAGAGTGGTATAGCTGGGTCTTCAGGTAGAACTATTTCCAATTTTCTGAGGAACCTCCAGATTGATTTCCACAGTGGTTGTACCAGTTTGTAATTCTTCCAGCAGCGGACAAGTGTTCCTCTTTCTCTACATCCTTGCCAACATGTGCTGTCACCTGAGTTGTTTTATCTTAGCCATTCTGATTGGTGTAAGGTGGAATGTCAGGGTCATTTTGATTTCCCTGATCACTAAGGACTTTGGACATTTCTTTAAGTTTTTCTTGACAGTCAAGATTCCACTGCTGTAAATTCTCTGTTTAGCACTATACCCATTTTTTGATTGGTTTGCTCAAGTTTTTGTTTTGTTTTGTTTTTGGAGATTAGCTTCTTGAATTCTTTATATAGTTGTATATTAGCCCTCTTTCATATGTGGGGTTAGTGAAGATATTCTCTCCAATCTGTTGTTTGCCAATTTGTTTAATTGACCATGCCCTTTGCCTTACAGAAGCTTTTCAGTTTCATGAGATCCCTTTTATCAATTCTTGATCTCAGAGCTTGAGCCATTGGAGTTCTGTTTAGGAAATGTCTGCAGTGCCAATGAGTTTGAGGCTCTCTACCACATTTGTTCTCTTAAATTCAGTGTATCTTGTTTTATGTTGAGGTCTTTGATCCACTTGGACTTGAGTTCTGTGTAAGGTGACATATATTGATCTATTTTCATTTTCTATATACAGACTGCCAGCTAGACCAGCAACATTTATTGAAGATGTTTTTTTTCCATGTATATTTTTGTCCTCTTTGGATATTTGGTCAAAGATCAAGTATCCATACATGTGTGGTTTTATTTCTGGGTCTCTAATAGTGGGAGTAGGGGTGTCTCTGACTCTTTTGTCTGTCCTCAGGACCCATTCCTCTTACTGAGTTGTCTCTTGAGCTTGATAAGAGTGTTATAGCCTAGTCTTATTGCATCTTGTTTTGCCATGGTTGGTTGATATGTCTGAGAGGCATGCTCTTGTCTGAAGGGGAATAGAGTTGCAGTGGATCCAGGGAAGAGGGGAGGTGGTGGTGAAGACTGAGAGGAGTGGGAGGAGGGGAGCCTGCAGTTGGGATGTATTGTATGAGAGAAGAATAAGTAAAAAGCAAAAATCAAAAATTACCACCCTCATAATTCTCTAACAAAAGTAAACACTACTGCCATCACAGAACGAACCTTTTTGTATTTGTGGATGCTCTTGCTTTTTTTTTTTTTTTTTTTTTTTTTTTTTTTTTTTTTTTTTTTTTTTTTTTTTTTTTTGTTATGTGGTTTAAATGTAGGATTGCTTGTTCACAAGTACATCTGAGATGTGTGGTGTTGATTGCCATAATACCAATCACTAGGGATCCTTAGGCAGGAAAATTGAATGTTCAAGATTAGTATGAGTTCTTGAGTTGGTGTTTCAAATAGGATAGAAGACCTTCTTTTAGGAGAAAAAAAGTAAAACTGAGAACTTTCTTAAATATATTTTTGTTGTTGTTTGCTTGTTTGTTTTTTTCCCATTTACTTTTAATCATGTATGTGTACAGGAGATCCTTTAGGATATGTCCTGGTGCTACCAAGTCTTTGATTAAATTAAATTGGAAAATAAAACAACCTATTCCAATCAGGATGACAAAACATACAAATACATCAGAAGAAATACATGTAGGCATCACTACCTGTGGAAAGGGACACAACTTGCTGAAGTGCTGGTAGAGGAAGGTGGAGAAAATATAAAATGGATAGAAGAGGAATTACTTATAAAGGTCAGCTAAAGCCACCTGACCAATTGTAGAATAGAGAATTCACTTATGGATGTTTTTGTTTTATTTAATTTAGAATGTATTTATGCAGACATTTGTGTTTTCTTGTTGTGTTAAGGAGTGTCCTGTGTCTACCCCACCATGGATCTAGAGCTGCTTGGGAAGGCAGTACTAGGGAAGTTTGACTTTGCCCACCCCAGGATGGCTCAGGGTGTGTGGATGAGAGTTCTTGGCTTTTCGTGGGCAGCTGGCTTGTGTTGTTGGTCTTCAGCTGGGGGTACAGGGATGTCTTCTGCATGAGATTATAGGATGTCTTTGTAAGCAGAGGCGTTCTCCAATGCTCCCCATGGCAGATCCTGATGAAAAGAGACAGTCCATGGTTTTAAAGCATTTATTAAAGTCATGGTGGAGAGTGGTGATGAGTAAAACCTTACCTCCCTTTCTCAGGGCTGGCCTGAGGTTAAATACTTTTGCAGGGAGGAGTATCTGGGAATGAAAGCTTAATTGGCTACACCCTTCTGGCCTTAGGCATCTCAATAAAATAGAGATCTGTCTTGAGGCTATGTGACTTGTGGTCATATCCTCTACCTGTGAGGGGGATGGTGGCTAGGGGAATTGCCCTTACATGACTGAAGGAGGCCTCATGTCTAGAATCTGGATTCTGTGGGCATGGCTAAATACCTGCCGTCTCAGGATCACCTTGGGTCACTGGGTTTCCAGCCTGTGCTCGACCTGAAACTGCTGCCTTCCAAGGTAGTACATGACCAATTGTAGAAAAGATATTCGTTCATGTGTGGTTTTGTTTTATTTTATTTAGAATAGTATTTATGTGAAATTTGTGTTTTCTTTCCTCAGTTTCTTTATCAGGTGATGGAACATCAATATAGAGTAACATCAAGATAACAAAAGAATGTTTCTTGACAAATATGGCCACTATTCTAAATTTATAATGTGTTTGACAGGTGTCCATGTCTCCTTGTCAATATGGGACACTGTAGGGCTTGATCTTGTGCAAGTCTAAAGAATGCTGAGAAATCTCTGTGATGATATGATCATCAGTCCTTTTTTCTCAATGATACTATTTTCTGAAGTCACCCAATACCTCTGTCCCTTATACTATTGATCTGCTTTTCCACATAGATCCCTGAGCCCTGAGTGGTGTTGTTGTTCTATATTAACTGGTGGTAAGGAGATAATCTGAAGACAAACCTTACTTATGTCATCAAATATGGAAGAGTTGAGCTGGTCCCCAACTAGAAGCTTTACCTCTGGTGGGCTGAATTGAAATTGCTGGAAGTATACCACATGCTACAGAGGAAAAGGTAAAGGGAATAAAGACCAAGTGGGTCCCACTACATAAAGATTCTCCTCTTCAAAATGTACATTTAAAAACAAGCAATGTACCCTATTACAAAAAGTGTCCCTCATCTAAGGTCAGGGAAAAGTGAAGATGGTAGGAAAATCTTGAGTCAAAGGATAAGGAAGCTAGCTGTGAACATGTATCTTCTAGGATTGGCAGAAGGTACACCATGAAGTCTTACCAATATGACCTCCAAAACATAAGGTGAAAAAGGGTGCACAGTGTGCATGACAGCTTGGAAGGAGGAAAGCTGGCAATGTATAGTCTAACAACCATTTACAGGAAACTATAAACCTGGGAATTGAAGAGGTTGTCATCCTCAGGGACAACCAGAGAACAAATATTGGTGATATACTACCAATAATGAGCCATCAGAACATAAATATATGCAATTTTACACAGTCCCTACAATTTATACTTCAAAAAGATATGAATATGCAAATACATATACACATTCAGTAAGAATTGATGAAATAAGAGGGCATGTACATTTTAGGGTACAGGGAGGGGCACAAAGACTGTTTTGAAGATAGGAAATATAAACAAAAAGCAGTTAAATTACAATGTCAAAAATAAACTACCAAATATATTTAAAAAGTAGAGCAGCAACAGAACCTTTGATTGAAGAGTACACTGACCTGCAACACCTGATGTAAAGAAATAATGTGTATGTGCTTGTATGTGTATGTTTGTTGTGTAATATGAAACCCAAATAATCTTTAGTACTTATATTTTGATAAAAATTAATGATGAACCCTTCATCTACAAAGATTTATATGTTTGTATACTTCACTGACCTTATTGTGGTAAAGATCTTGTGTGGGATATTTCAATTAGTGGTTTTCCTCACTTAATGAAACACAATCATTTCATAAGGAAATTGTGTGTTTTATATAAGTTAGAGTCTTATATTACAGACACAATCTGAACCTCATTGTCTTTTTCATACTATGTTCCTTTAGTTTATCTGATATTCTTAACATCTTCTAGTACATTGTAAAGATATTCCAAAATCCAGCGCTTTTGTGATGATCATCAAAAATATGCATTACTGTCACTGTGCTTCACACTCTGCTAACAGTCACCCTTGTTTCCCTTTTCAAATCAGTGCCTTGTATTGCATCAGGAGTCTATGATATTCCAAATATTAATAGAGGCAATTTACTATTTAGGTGATGTTTAATTTCTATCACTGTAACAAACACTATGATCAAAAGAAACGTATGAGAAAGCTGTTTATTTACTTATGTACTTTGGTCACAGTATATTCAATGAAGCCAAGGCATGAAATTGGATGTAGGCACTCCATGAAAACAAATGGAATTAATGGTGATTATTGGCTTCATGTCCATGTCATCTGCAGTCCTCTTTCTTATAACTCCCAAACAACTTGCGTAGAGTTGGTAATGTGCACAGTCAGTAGGGTCACCTTATATTAATCATTAATTAAGTACATGCTTACACACAAAACTACAGGTCAAAATGATGGTAGCCATTCTCAGTTGAGATTCCTGGTTCTCAATATCTTCAGGTTTGTGTACTTATGAATGAAACATTTTCCACTAAGCTTAAGTATTGGTATGACAATGGACAGTACTGTTCTGTTTGTAAGTTCAAATTTGTATATAACTTAATATTTTTTAATGATTAAGTACTACTTTTGTTACGACAAAGGAAAAGATATGTTGAATATCATCTAAAATTTCATACTATTAAAGTTTCAATGAAGCAATTTATCTTTGTACTTCTGTATAAAATTTGAATCTGGTCTAACTAAAATAACATAACACTTTGGGACAAAGATACACACTAGCAACCCTGCACTAGAAGCCAAGATGGAAAAAACCTCCACAACCACCATGACCTTCCCCCTAGTGCTGTGGTAGACAGGGAGGAAGGTGAGCCAGACACTGCAGAACACCAGCATGCTGAAAGTTAGGAACTTGGCTTCATTGAATCTGTCAGGAAGGTTCCTAGCCAGGAAAGCCAAATGAAGCTCCCCAGAGCCAAGGAGCCCAAGTATCCCAGGACAAAGTGGAAGGCAATGACTGAGCCTTTGTTGCAAAAAATGACAGTCTTCCCATGTTCAGATTGTATATCTCTGTCAATAAAGGGAGGAGATGTTATCAACCAGGTTCCACAGAGAACAAGTTGGATTAGGTACAAATGGGAATGACCAAGTTAGGTGCCCCTGCTGCCAGCATCCCTCTCATTCTTCTTCCTGGAGTAGTGAGCTTGAAAGCCATGACCACAGTTATTGTTTTGGCCAACACTGTAGAAACAGCCACAGTGAAAAATACTCCAAATGTGGTCTGCTGCAGGATGCAGGTGGCCTGGCTGGGGTGTCCAATGAAGAGCAATGAGCAGAGAAAACAGAAGCTGAGAGAGATGAGCAGGATGTAGCTGAGAATGCGGTTATTGGCCTTCACAATGGGAGTGTCATTGTGCTTTATAAAAGTGCTAGTATTAGAACTGTGAGGACAGAGAAGGACAGGGCATGCAGCCTAGAGCCATCCCCAGTGGATCTTCATAAGCCAGGAATGACACAGCCCTTTGGAGGCAGAGGGTTTGCTGTAAGTTGGCATACTTATCATCTGGACACCTCACGTACTGCTCCATATCTGCTGGTGAACAACAACAAACCCTTATATCACATCATATTTATGAGCTTAATAAATGTTTGTATTATTAAGATGATACCCCCAAAAATGTTTTGGTGTTGTACATTTATTCCATTCATAATTGCTGCAGGAAGCACGGACGTAAGGCTGTTCTCTATTAATCTATCGTTGTGGTGTAACAAAACACCATACGGAAAATGCAGGACTAAAAATTACTTATTTACAATCAGAAAGGAAACATGTTGTTTTCTAATGTGTTATGAATAATAACATGCATATTCTCAGATTATTTATTTTTTAAAGCATAAACTTTCACTCACAGACATATGCAGTGTACAGACATAGTTCTCAGTGCCAGTTAATGAACTGCAGTATGGACTATGTTAGGCTTGAGGGTTGTGCCCTTTGTCTCTATCTTCACATAGGCACAACACCATGTAATTCCTCATGCAAAATATTGTTTGCGTAAAGAGTATTTCCTTTATTGAACCGTATGACTCACAGACCTATCCATGACCCCTCATTGTGGTAAGATATCTTTTTTCCCAACTGTGCATTCCAAGCTAGATGTCATGAAGCTGATGGATACTCACATTCATCCCCTTTTCCTTGTGTAAGCTGTGATTGCTGATATGCATTATCACATCTCTGGGTGCACTGTTGAAATCTTCACTCTTGCTCTAATTCTTTGACAAGAACTACTTAATCCTTTAAATCTTCCATGCTCTTAAAATGTATTTCAATAACAACAGCTGCTACCCTAAGCATGGTCTTTGTCAGGGACCAAGCTGAATGATAGGAGGGAAAGTTGTGGACTGATCATGTAGTCCAGTTACTTTGTACAAAGAATCAGGTAAGATTAAGCTTATGTATAGATTATGCCTAAGTTTTGTTTAAAATGGTTACAGATGTATGTCCCCTAAATGTTTTCTGCATAATATAAAATCTATAGCCATCATATTGTGAAAGAAATGAGTTGTTTGTAGAAGATAATGCAGGTTATTTGCAGGATACAAAAGAAGTTGATACCATTCAAGTGATTAAATTCAGAAACACAGAGATTTTAGGTCTATAGTTACCTCTAGGCCATTTTACATTTTTAGTTTGGAATGAGAAGATATTAGAATTCAGCATTTTTTTCTGCATGCAAACATGTACCTGTCTCATTGGAAACCTCATTTTCTGGGCACTGGGCACAATCAAAGCAGCAGTCTGCTGTTTGTTCCTGATGAATTTTCCTGAATCCAGCAGTGCATGTCACACTACACATGGAGGTGGGAACCTGAGGTAATATATATCCATGCATATACATACCCATAAATATGTGTCTGTGTATGTGTGTATTTTTGTGTAATGCATGCATATATTGTATGTATAAAGACCCATATATTTATTTATGGAACATAAACAGATATGGCTATATTTAGTCCTCTGCTAAGCAGTATTACTTATCAATTTCAGTTACTTTATTATTTTCTAATACCCTTGAAATGCCCTGAAAATCACACAATATTTATTACATCATTTTATATCATATATGTAACATTTAGATTGTAGCAATTTAAAATTTTTCTTTGTAAACTTATTAATCAAAAAGGAATATTTATGTCACTCAGTTTCTCTCACAAGATGTATAAATTAAAAAATTAGGACATTGCGTTGTGTGGAGAGAGAAGGTAGGATAAATCAAGAGAGAGTTGTCTGATGAATACCAACAAAATATGTCATATAAAACTCTCATAAATCAATGAAATGTTTCTAAGCTGAAAAGAAAACCTTGAATCTGGAGAAATATTCTGTTAATTACATGTTGTAATTCTTTAGGATATAATGATGTTCACATAGAAACAAAAATTTCATGGTTTATATATAGCTACAAAATTTTATTACATATATCATTGTAAATTTAATAAATGTATTTGTGTAGTGTGGGGTGAATAGACATGCAGTTACAATCAATCATGGAATCCAGAGGCCTTTGATTCCTATGACCTACATTTACATGAAGTTGTGAGTTATTAAATTTTGATGCTGGTAACTGAGGTTGGGCCTTTGGCAAGAACAGTAATTGGTATTAACTACAGAGCTATAACTTCAATGCCTCATATTTTAAAATTTAGATATCCTGAAAAAAATGAAAATTGTGGTATACCCACCGATGTTCCTCCTGTGGCCCACTCCAAGTCTTCAGATATTTGAAGTTGTTGACTCTGTGGTAAACAAGGAAAATAGCCTCCTAGTTTGACTTTTAATCCAAGACCTTGTGGAAAATTCCAAATGTTGAAAATGTCATACTCTGCACACTGATTTTCCCTGTGATTCACGTTCACCAGTTATCCAACAGGGTTAGTAAATACTCTAGTCTTTAGCAGGGAAGCCACCTAAGTGAGATCCATTATCAGATGATTACATGTACATATTCGATTACATATGAAAATAAAAAAAGTAAAAGAAACATAAATTGAGAATGTCCCTTAATATTTAATGTTTTACATAAAATACTGCTGTATTAAAAAAATTCAATGTATTTATATATAATAAAAGTCATGGTTAATTCAAAATTCATATACTTCACTTTAATGTTCAAGACATAAATAAAGTTAAGATAAATGCTATTCCAAATAACAAGTAACATGATGTCAGTGTGTGTATTGTATGAGTATGTTTGCTCTTGAATATGTGTGTGAGTGTACAAGTTTATCAAGAATAATTTTTAATATTGAAGCCATGTATGTGAGAATGAGTGGGAAGTCTGAATATTGGAAGTTGTGGAAACAAAGGATGGTAGTGTGTCATATATGTAAGTACAGTTTTCATATATAAAAAAATATGAACTTATTAAAATGTGCAGTCTTCATCATTTAGGTTTTCATAAATAATTGTTACCTTAAATGAATATCTATTAATCACAGCAAATGTACCAATTATTGAGAAAAATATTCTTGGGAAAATTATTCTAGGCTATTTATCATTAATGCTTTTATGATAAAACTCCTGATTCCTATTTTAAATATTGAACTCATTTGATAAAATGTTGAGACACATTTTTACAAACTCACTGACATTCATTCAAAAATTTGTCTCCTATTATATGTTATTCTTGTGCATTTTACATATCCATGTAAAAGACTCATTAGGTAGTTTTATAGTATAGAAATGTTTTTATTGCAAGAATAGTCTCTAACAAATTTATGTGAGTTTCTCAGGGGCCATTTAAAAGATCACATTGATATATATAAGCATAATGAAATGTAAGAAAGTTTACCTGCTGACAGTCAGTGAACACTCCTTTGGGTTCTGTCATTTGCTGAGATTCTACTTGTTGAAGAATGAGTTCATGGTAGGTGTGGGCTGCAGCATACACAGCATTATACAAATTGTAACCTTCTTCACTCAGGGCCATGTCAAATTTGTGCAATGATAACCATTCCACTGTATTGTTGAATATAAATGATCCATTTTGCTATTGCCCTTCTTAGATATTGAACAATTAAAATAATTCCATGATAGCATACAATGAGAAATGTCTACTGGTACATGGCAGAGTTCATTGTTTGTATAAAATTCCTTAATTTAGGAATCTCCTGTGGTGGTGTTCAAAAGTGACAGTCCCATGAAAGAAATCAAGGCTGACATCTCTTTTATTTATGATGACATCCCATTGTGAGGTTGTGATCCAGATTCTCTGTGCACATAAATATCTCCATTTTCTAAAGCTGACTTCTAGGGTAGAGTTCATTTCACCATAAATGATAACTACCTTGGCTGTTGATGTCATAATTTGTTTATCATATATCTTAGCCCTTGTCATGTATATCTGCATTCTTTCTGGGATCATATTCACAAAAGCTAAACAGATCCCATTCCTTTGCATTTCTTCTCTCATGTCTGAGAGAAACTGAATACCCTGGTCATCATCTGAGATGACCAGTCCAATCCAAGTCCATCTAAAATGAAGCATCAAGGAGACCATGCCATGGGACAAACAGGTGTCCTTGGTGGCTATCTGATAGACATAGGGAAATTGGTCATGGTCACTCAGGTTAGGATTAAATGGTCCAAAGAAAATCTAAAAGATGTAGAAGAGAGGATGAAACATCCACATGAGGAATATAATCTTAAGGAAGTTTGGACTTATATACAAATAACATTGCTCACCTTTCAGAACTCCCATTAAGGATACTAAAATTTTTCTATAAATAATATGTTTATTCCTTTTGTATTCTTTTCAAGTCTGAGCATTCTAGAAAAGTATTTTGCTTATTTTCTACAGTGTGTCTATGATCTGATTTTAAATCCGTTAGTAATATATATAAAATAGCACACACAGAAACACACGCTGACCAAGGTTTCTCCCTAGACACCTAGAATGAACATTGTTAACTCATCCAGTGTCACACATTCTCACCTTCAGTTCCTAAAATAAATTGTCAGTTTTAAGGTTGTTATCCATGATGGTCCTGTAAGTTGTATATCACAAATTTCATGTATTGCACAGTTATAATTAATAAAATCCAAATTATTGTTTTGTGTTGAATATATTTTATTCAGATTTCCAAAAGTGTCTTCACACAGCCAACAATGCGGGAGAATATCAAAGATATGTTGGGTAAAAGACTAGGATTCTTGTTGATCTCATCAGTAGCAAAAAACATTACTAAAAAGTCCTCATATCTTCTTGATGGTATGCTACAAGAAGCATAGGATTGATTAAGTGGATGTACAAAATATGAAATTTTCTGCCCACTTGTAGTAATCTTTATACTATGAAGAATGCTACGTTTCTGTGTAAGTGCTACTTTTCCTTTAATAAGCCTCAGAAATTAGAGATCTTTGTTGAATATAATTTAAATAATCCCTCAAATATGTTACTCTAGTGTGATACTTTTTATATTCATGAAAATCCATAAAGACTTTGTTTTATCTCTGAATGTCATTCCTGATCTAGTGTCAGGAACTGACAAGAGAAGCTAAAATCTAACAGGTAATCTTCCTGAGATGGGTCTGCCTTAGATGTTGAAAACTTATGATAGATTTTCTCTTGTAGGCAAGTCCCAGGGACATTTATATTAGGAATGATTCCTGCTCTTTATATGATTTCCTGATGTTATTAAATATGTACATGACAACCACTAGGTATTAGCCCATCCTTTTGAGCAGATTCTGCAGATAAGATATAATGTCTTGTAGTGATGCTATATTGATAAATAGATGATTTCTTAATCCTTAATGATGATCCTATAGAAGTTCCTAAAACTGTAGTAATCTTTAGCTCTTTTATAATACAATGCTATTAAATTCTTTCTGGTAGTCAAAACTGCAATGAGAACTCTGCAAGTCTTTAGTGTTATGAGTTAATTGCTTCTGAGATAGGAAGCAGGCACTACTACTCAGAGCACATTCCAAGAGCTTGTAAAACTATTAACCAAAGGTCTTTAAAGGGGAACCAATGATTCACTATAAGTGCTAGGACACAAAATAAAATATTGACTTGCTTAATCCTTACAAAACTTCATTAATTACTTAGTCATAGAATTTATGGTTTTTAACTTTACATGAACCTGTAGAATTGTGACAAATGATGATTGGTTAGCCACATAATTACTCCTAATGAATATGCATGTTAACATTGTCCGTTGTAAACTTCTTATTTGATTTCTGATTTGAATTTTATATGTAAAGCTGTGATGAACTATGTACTATGTGATCATGTATTGTGAAAGATGTATAAGTGCTGAGGCAAAGAGAAGAAACAGAACTGAGCTGAGGATACCTTTTAGACAGAACATCTTTTACACAGAACTGAACAGAACTTTTTAGACAGAACTCAGAAGAATGCTTTTTAGACAGAACTGGGAGATTACTTTTAGAAGAACTGAACAAGAAGAACTTAGATATAAGGCATAGAATTAGGAGTAATGATAATGAGAGTAAAGGCATGATTGTGTTATCAGAGCTTGAGGAGAAAGCAAGACTAGGAGGAGAATGCAGAGTGAAATAAATTAGAAATAATAAGGCAGGCCAGACACTGGTGATGCACGCCTTTAATCCCAGCACTTAGGAGTCAGAGGCAGGCAGATTTCTGAGTTCAAGGCAAGCATGGTCTACAAAGTGAGTTCAGGACAGCCAGGGCTACACAGAGAAACCCTGTCTCAAAAAGAAAAAGAAACAAAACACAAACCCCCAAACCAAAAAAAAACAACAACAACAAAAAAGAAATTATAAGGGAACTTAAAAAAACTAAGCAAGAAATGTGCAGAATTGAGAGAGAAATCAGAAAAAAGAAGAAGCTGCAGAGAGAGCAGGAGCAGGCAAGCTTCTCCCTTCCGTGGGACAGAACAGTTCTTTTTTTTTATTGGAAATTTTTTATTGGAAAATTTTTTTTACATTTCAGATGTTCTCTCCTTACCCCATTTCCCACCCTCCCTCCCAGGAACTCACTATCCCTTCCCCCCTCCTCTTGCCTCCATGTTGGTGTACCCCCTTCCACCCTCCCTGTACCTCACCTCCCCACCCTCGAGTTTCCCCCCCCCCCCCACGATGTCCAGCCTTCATGGGACCAAGGATCTCTTCTCCCACTTATATATAGCTCCCTTGCATATATAGCTGGAGTCATGGATCCCTCCCTAAGCGCTCCTAGGCTGGTGGTTTAGACCCTGGGGGCTCTGGTTGGTTGGGATTGTTGATTTCCTCATGGTGTCTCGAATCCTCTCAACTCCTTCAGCCTTCACTCTATCTTCTCCATTGGGAACCCCATGATCAGTTTAATGGTTAGCTGTGAACATCTGCCTCTGAGTATGTCAGACTCTTGCAGACCTCTAAGGAGACAGCTATATCAAGCTCCTGTCAGCATGTACATCCTGACATCCACATCAACCTCTACCTTTGGTGACTGCACATAGGATGGATATCCAGGTGGATTAGTCTGTAGACGGTCCCTCCTTCAGTTTTGGTCCTGCACTGTGTCTCCATATTTGCTCCCTTGAGTATTTTGTTACTCCTTCTAAGAAGGACTGAAGCCCCCCTACTTGGTCATCATTCTTCATAGCTTTATGTGGTCTGTGAGTTGAATCTTGGGTATTTCAAGCTTCTGGGCTAAAATCCAATAATCAGTGAGTGAATACCATGTATGTTCTTTTGTGATTGGGTTACTTCACTCAGGATGATATTTTCTAGTTCCATCCATTTATATAAGAATTTATCAAATTCATTGTTTTTAATAGCTGAGTAATATTCCATTGTATAAATATACCACATTTTTTGTATCCATTCCTCTGTTGAAGGGCATCTGGGTTCTTTCCAGTTTCTGGCTATTATAAATAAAGCTGCTATCAACATAGTGGAGCATATGTCCTTGTTATGTGTTAGAGCATCTTCTGGATATATATCCAGGAGTGGTATAGCTGGGTCCTCAGGTAGTGATATGTCCAATTTTCTGAAGAACCGCCAGACTGATTTCCATAGTGGTTGCACCATCTTGCAATCCCACCAACAATGGAGGAGTGTTCCTCTTTCTCCACATCCTCGCCAGCATCTGCTATCACCTGAGTTTTTTATTTTAGCCATTCTGACTGGTGTGAAGTGGAATCTCAGGGTTGTTTTCATTTGCATTTCCTGATGACCAAGGATGCTGAACATTTCTTTAAGTGCTTCTCAGCCACAATGAGTTGTTAATGCCAGAAACTGTACTTTCTGAACTCAGAGGAACACAGAATACAGGCCAGCAAACTGCAGTAAAATTGCATAGTCATACACAAAATGGTTTTATTTTAAAAAATTCTTTTACGAATCAAATATCTTTATCATATTGAGTATTTTAAGAATCAAATAACACATCAAGATATTTCGTGTTTCTTTTTATATTCATATCCCTTAGTACCCTAAAATATCATTAAGACATATTCAATAATATTCGTAACACAGGATCCTATCTCTAATACTTGAGTATAAAATATTCTTTGGAAATTAAACATTGTAAAATAGGGCGAAACATTCTAAAGTGAATCATAAAGAAATATATTCAAAAGCCATTATATGATACCACCTGACATATAGTGAGAGTATTCAAAATGCATTATATAACTGCATAACTTCTCTAACAACCAGTTAACTTTAAAAAGATTATCTATGTTTCTATAAGCAAATTTTACAAATCTGAATATAGAAAAAACTCTTTGAAGTTAAACATTAAGAAAATGCTAATTTCATCAATGTAATCCACTATATAAACAAACTCAAAGGAAAAAAACCACATGATCATCTCACTAGATGCTGAGAAAGCATTTGACAGAATTCAACATCCCTTCATGGTAAAAGTCTTGGAAAGATCAGGAATTCAAGGCCCATACCTAAACATAGTAAAAGCAATATACAGCAAACCAATAGTCAACATCAAACTAAATGGAGAGAAACTTGAAGCATTCCCACTAAGATCAGGGACTAGACAAGGCTGCCCACTCTCTCCCTGCCTATTCAATATAGTACTGGAAGTCCTAGCCAGAGAAATTAGACAACAAAAAGAAGTCAAAGGAATACAAATAAGAAAGGAAGAAGTCAAAATATCACTATTTGCAGATGATATGATAGTATACTTAAGTGACCCCAAAAACTCCACCAGAGAACTCCTAAGCCTGATAAACAACTTCAGCAAGGTGGCAGGTTATAAAATCAACTCGAACAAATCAGTAGCCTTCCTCTACATGAAAGATAAACAGGCTGAAAAAGAAATTAGGGAAATGACACCTTTCACAATAGTCACAAATAATATAAAATACCTTGGGGTGAATCTAACCAAGCAAGTGAAAGATTTGTATGACAAGAACTTCAAGTCTCTGAAGAAAGAAATTGAAGAAGATCTCAGGAAATGGAAAGATCTCCCATGCTCATGGATTGGCAGGATTAATATAGTAAAAATGGCCATCTTGCCAAAAGCAATCTACAGATTCAATACAATCCCCATTAAAATCCCAAATCAATTCTTTACAGAACTAGAAAGAGAAATTCTCAAATTTATTTGGAACAACAAAAAACCCAGGATAGAGAAAAACATTCTCAACAATAAAAGAACTTCTGGAGGAATCATCATTCCTGACCTCAAGCTGTACTACAGAGCAGTAGTGATAAAAACAGCCTGGTATTGGTACAGAGACAGGCAGGAAGATCAGTAGAATAGAGTTGAAGACCCAGAAATGAACCCACACAACTATGGTCATTTGATCTTTGACAAAGGAGCTAAAATTGTCCAGTGGGAAAAGGACAGCATTTTCAACAAATGGTGCTGGTTCAACTGGAGGACAGCATGCAGAAAATGTAAATCGATCCATTCTTATCTCCTGTACAAAGCTCAAGTTCAAGTGGATAAAGAACCTTCACATAAAACCAGACACACTGAAACTAATAGAAGAGAAGGTGGGGAAGACCCTCGAATACCTAGGCACAGGGGAAAATTTCCTGAACAGAACACCAATGGCCTATGCTCTAAGATCAAGAATTGACAAATGGGACTTCATAAAATTGCAAAGTTTCTGTAAGGCAAAGACACTGTCAATAGGTCAAAATGGCAACCAACAGATTGGGAAAAGATCTTTACCAATCTCACATCCGATAGAGGACTAATATCCAATATATACAAAGAATTCAAGAAATTAGACTCTAGACAACCAAATAACCCTATTAAAAAATGGGGTATTGAGATAAACAAAGAATTCTTAACTGAGGAAGGCGAATGGCCGAGAAGCACCTAAAGAAATGTTCAGCATCCTTGGTCATCAGGGAAATGCAAATGAAAACAACCCTGAGATTCCACTTCACACCAGTCAGAATGGCTAAAATAAAAAACTCAGGTGATAGCAGATGCTGGCGAGAATGTGGAGAAAGAGGAACACTCCTCCATTGTTGGTGGGATTGCAAGATGGTGCAACCACTATGGAAATCAGTCTGGCGGTTCCTCAGAAAATTGGACATATCACTACCTGAGGACCCAGCTATACCACTCCTGGGTATATATCCAGATGATGCTCTAACACATAACAAGGACATATGCTCCACTATGTTGATAGCAGCTTTATTTATAATAGCCAGAAACTGGAAAGAACCCAGATGCCCTTCAACAGAGGAATGGATACAAAAAATGTGGTATATTTATACAATGGAATATTACTCAGCTATTAAAAACAATGAATTTGATAAATTCTTATATAAATGGATGGAACTAGAAAATATCATCCTGAATGAAGTAACCCAATCACAAAAGAACATACATGGTATTCACTCACTGATTATTGGATTTTAGCCCAGAAGCTTGAAATACCCAAGATTCAACTCACAGACCACATAAAGCTGATGAAGAATGATGACCAAGTAGTGGGGGCTTCAGTCCTTCTTAGAAGGAGTAACAAAATACTCAAGGGAGCAAATATGGAGACACAGTGTAGGACAGAAACTGAAGGAGGGACTGTCTACAGACCATTCCACCTGGATATCCATCCTATGTGCAGTCACCAAAGGTAGAGGTTGATGTGGATGTCAGGATGTACATGCTGACAGGAGCTTGATATAGCTGTCTCCTTAGAAGTCTGCAAGGGTCTGACATACTCAGAAGCAGATGCTCACAGCTAACCATTAAACTGATCATGGGGTTCCCAATGGAGAAGATAGAGTGAAGGCTGAAGGAGTTGAGAGGATTCGCAACACCATGAGGAAAACAACAATCCCAACCAACCAGAGCCCCCAGGGTCTAAACCACCAGCCTGGGAGCGCTAAGGGAGGGACTCATGGCTCCAGCTATATATGCAAGGGAGCTATATATAAGTGGGAGAAGAGATCCTTGGTCCCATGAAGGCTGGAAATCGTGGGGGGGGGATATTCGAGGGTAGGGAGGTGAGGTATGGGGGAGGGTGGGTGGGAGTACACCAACGTGGAGGCAGGAGGAGGGGGAAGGGATAGTGAGTTCCTGGGAGGGAGGGGGGGAAGTGGGGTAAGGAGAGAACATCTGAAATGTAAATAAAATTTCCAATAAAAAAAAAGGAAAAGAAAAAAAGTTAAAAAAAAAAGAAAAACTCTGAAGTTAAACGTTAAGAAAATGCTAATTTCATGCACAGTGAAAAAAATAAATAATGATATTTCCATGAAGTTTATAGAGTATAATTTTTATATTTTTCAAAGTTTAGTGTTCATGAAACATGATAATTATTTTAGAATACATTTAATTTACATTAATATATCCATTTCAAAATAAAAATAGTATACCACAAAACAGGAATATTTTCCTTTAGGCTCTTCTACACATCAATTTAATGTTAGCTTTTAGTGTGAATGTTCCTATGTCAACTTACTAAAAATGATGTCAGACTCCTCTATACACCTCATTTTTCTAATTCTTTGCCATCCTTTAATTGATATCTGTGTATTGAGATCTATTCTTCATATGAAATGTGTTTATCTGCCCCAGCACAGTCTCCTAATACGTCTGTTACTATTAGTGTTTATTTCCATCAGAAGGGAAAACACCAAACAGTTGAGAATTTACAGCTAAGTTTGTCTTTTTAAACTGCAAATATGTATTAACACAGTTCACATATTTGTAAGTTTGATCTTTATTACTACATACAAAAGTGTCACTAATGATGAATGCTACTATTTTTCAAATGAGGTATGGGATAACATAGGATACATTAGAAATAAGATTCCTTCTGACCTGATACCCAGGAATAATAATCTGAAACAACATATCAAAGCGTGCACAGTGTCCTTTGGCTAACAAGAGGAAAATGTATTCTTAAAATCACAAAGAGGTGAAAAACAAATAAAAGATGGGATGAGAGTCAGAGACAGAAAAGCACAGGAAACCTCTTTGAAAGGTGAATAATTTCAACACTCCTTCCCTCATGATCTGCAGCCAACACTGCTATCTCACACTTGAGATCTGAGAACTATGTGGACATATTGAGAACAGCTTCTTTTTCACTAGAATAATTCTCCTATAATTTCTATGATGTTATGTTTATTCACCATTAATAGGAAAATTGACCACCGGTCTGATAGTGATCATGAAGCTAATCTGTGACTGGGCATACATACAAGTGGACCAAAATAGTACTCTGGTAACATAATCTGAAGCCTGGTTGGTTTGTTTTTACATTTACAGTGTCCAGGATGACAGGAGAGGCCTTTTGAGAGATTATATTTAAAAGCAATGTGTATGTATATTCACAAATATCTATGTAATATTATGCACATAACCATGTATACTAGACACACACAAGTTTCAAGGTATAAATGTATGCCCGAAAGATAGAGACCTAAATTAAATAACTTTTTTCATGAAGGCCTTTAGAATGCATGCTCATAGTGGAATCTTTGACAGACAATTGAAAATAGGCAGCCTCTTCATCTTGATCTCTTAAGAATGGGGAGAGCTGTGAATTCAAAACAGACTAACACACCTTGTGCAATGGCATCTCTCAACATCTGAAATACACAAGGAGCAAAACATAGGATTGAGTCTCTATCACTGTCCAGTTTGTTACCTGGAGACCAATGTCCTAAAACCAAAATAAACTGTGACACATTTGAAAGAATTAAAGTAGAGATTGATATGATAATTAATTTTCAGAACTTCCTAATGTAACAGGAACAACAGGACAGAATCCCTTAGTTGTGTACACAGCTATATATTTCTAATTCATGACATTAAAACAGAAAATAAACTTAAGAACTTACCTAAAATTCATAATATCTTTATAAAAATCTTCTTCTATAGGCCCATCAATTGTTAAAAGAACAAAACCGCAGTCACTTCTCAAATCTCTGTCATTATCAACATTATTCTTTATCCTCCAAAAGCAAAGGGGTTCAGTCAAACTGCACAAGATGAGAGAAAACTTCAGGAGAGAGAAGGAAATAGTGAAAGCACACAGCTTCTTCATGTCTGCTAGGATCTAAGAGGGAGCAGTTGTGAAATCTGTTTCTTACACAGACAAACATCACACACACATTCACACCTATGTGTCTGTTTTAAGTCTATTGCTGTCTGAAAATCCACTCAATTATATTTTACAGTTCCTTTCCATTCACCCTGTGCCATGTTCCCTGGATACATCTGAAACAATCTGGCCTCAACGTCTGCATCTGAGGTCTGAAAAATTTTGATCAAAACATTTCTAAAAATATGTTGTAAAGATCATGTTGTCCATCCTCAGGTGTCATGATTTCATTACTATCCATGGCATTCACTCCAGGGACAATCTCCTGAGCAGCTTGGGCCACACCATGAGTTAACAGACATATGTATGAACACAATAGGAAATCATGATGATGGAATATATCAGAACTTCCATAGTAAGACGAGAGTTCAGAAGATCATAATGGTCTCATGTTATTAAGACTTTGAGTTGAATCATGGGAAATTATGTCTTCCATTGCTTAGTCTAGGGAAGGGCAGTCTGACATACAACATTGAGCCAGGAGTTAAGCATTCTCTCTCTTGTACCCATAGTATTGCATGCCAGTCATGTTCTTAAAATCACCTCAAATGCCCAGTGATTCCTGTCATCTAAAGAACCAGTCATCATGCTAAATCCAATAATGCCTGAAATTACACAGATACATCACCCATCCTGTCCAATATTAGTAACTATGCAGACATTTATTTCATTGAGTTATCATGCTGATCTCTGGCCTGATCTTCAGTCCCTAATAGTCAGGATCTTTGATGAAATATTTCTTCGTTGAAGTTTCTTCACACCTTATTATATGATTTGAACATTTCACACTTATATTCAAATGAAATGAAAGAATTTGATTTGTAATTTTGAACTACTTATAATGACCACACTGAATTGTACACCCGAAAATGAAGTGAGTCTTTAACTATCCATCATCTGAATACATTTTCTGATGGTTGGTACTTCATTGGGTTATAATAGAACTTCTTAAAAATTATTTATCATTTTATTTGTTTGCATTTCAATGTTATCCTCCTTTCTGGTCTCATTTCCATGAACCTCCACCCCATTCCCCTTCCTTTGCTTGTAAGAAGGTGCTCTTCCACCCACCTTCCCACTCCTGCCTCACCACTCTACCATCCTCCTATGCTGGGGCAACAAGCCTCCACAAAACCAAGTGCCTTCCCTCTCACTGATGCCAGGCAAGGCAGTCCTCTGCTACATATGTAGCAGGAGACATGGACTGGCCCATGTATAAGCTTTGGTTGGTTGTTCAGTCCCTGGGAGACTTTGAGGGGTCTAGCTAATTGATACTGATGTTCTTCCTATGGGTTACAATCCCCTTCACATCCTTCAGCCCTTCTCCTAACTCTTCCATTGGCATCCCTGGACTCAGTCCAGTGTTTGGGTGTATCTGCCTCCGTCTTAACCAGGTGGTGGCAGCACCTCTCAGAGGACAGCTCTACCAGGCTCCTGACTGCAAGCACATCTTGACAGCAGCAATAGTGTCAGAGTTTGGTATCTGCTGATGGAATAGGATCACACTGTGGGGTGGTCTCTGCATGACCTTTCCTTCAGCCTCTGCTCCATTTTTGTCCCTACATTTCCTGTAGACAGGAACAATTCTGGTTTAAAATTTTGGGATGTTTGAGTGACCTCATCCCTCCACTGGGGGACACTTTTGCCTACTGGAGATGGTTTCTAAAGGTTCTATCTTCCTGCGGTTGGGTATTTTGGCTAATGCCATGCCTATTGAGTCCTGAGATCCTCTCAAATACCTGTCATCTGAGACTTTGTAGTGGTTCCCCAAGTTCCCCACCCTCCATTGCTACTTATTTCTCCTCCTTCTTCTGGCCCTTTGGACTGCTCTCTTGTCTCTTCCCATAACTGGTCCCTCCTCCCTCTGCCTCCTGTGATTATTTTGTTTCCCGTTCACGTAGGATTGCAATATCCACACTTGGGCTTTCCTTCTCAGTAACTTCATATTGTTTGTGAGTTGTATCACAAGTATTCTGAACTTTTTGGCTTATATCCACTTGTCAGTGAGCATATACCATGTAAGTCCTTTTGGATCTGGGTTACTTCACTCAGGATGATGTTTGCCTGCAAATTTCATGATGTCCTCATTTTTAATAGCTGAGTAGTATGTCATTGCAAAAGGCCCATCCCAGTTACCAGCATGAAAATTTGATAACTCACAACTTCCTATGAATCTGGGTCATAGAGTTGAAGGTCTCTGGATTCCATGTTCAAATGCACTTACATGCTTATTTATCCCATAATACAGAAACACATGTCTGAAATTTAAAATTATCTATATCTATATCATGTTTTTCTATATCTATATAATCAAAAATTTGTAACTATATATAAATCATAAAATTTTGTGATTTTCCTTGAATATTGTTATAGTCTAATGAAGTACACTATATACGCGTTAACAAAAATATTTCTCCCCATTCCAGGTTTTGTTTTAAACTTAGAAAATCTTTAGTAATTCTATGAAAGTCTTGTATAACATGTTTGTTCATATTCGTCAAATAACATGGACTTGATCTACCTACCTTCTCTCACCACCCAACAAAGTATCCTTATTTTCTATCTATAAATCACCTGAAAGAAACTCATGCCACATAAATATTTTGTTTGTATTTAATTACTATAGGAAGAAAAATTTCAAAAATCTATATATCCCAAATGTTACACATGTAATATTGCATGATGTAGTAAATACTGTGTGATATTCAGGGCATTGGGGCTTTTACAAAATAATATCATGCCTCAAATTGATAAGTGATGCTGGTTATCAGGAATATATGTATAGCAATATCTGTTAATGACATATATATTAAAATTTATGTAACTATGTATAAACTATGAAATTTTTTTAACATATATATGTAAACATATATAGGTCATTATACACACGCATTGTACACACACACACACACATGCATACAGGTATTGCATCAGGTTCCCTCTTCCATGTGTAGTGTGACAAGCATTGCTGGATTCAGAAAAATTCATCAGAAACTAACATCACACTGCTGCTTTGATTGTGCCAAGTGACCACAAAATGAGATTTCCAATGAGACAGGTATGTGCTTGCATGCAGAAAACAATTAATTTCTCTCACAATATGATGGTTAGTGTTTTATACTTTGTAGAAAACGTTTAAGGCAACAAAAACTTGTAACCATTAATTTTTTATATTTTCCCTCATGCTGACACTTCAAGTCTGTGTGAGGCTAGGTGCTTCCCTTCCCACTGAGCCTATCAAGGCAGCTGAGTTAGAAGTATATATCCCACACGCAGGTAACAGCTTTTGGGATAGCCTCCTGGTCAAGATGTTTGGTACCCATATGGGACCAAGCTGCATATCTGTTACATATGTGCAGGGAGGCCTAGTCCAACACATGTATGTTCTTTGCTTGGTGGTCCAGTCTCCAAGAGCCCAAAGTGTCCAAGTTAGTTGATTCTGTTGGTCTTCCTGAATGGGATTGGTGCTTGTCCATGAGATGAGTCTTAGGTTGGGCCTATTATTGGATGAACTTTCCATTATTCTCTGCTTCATCCCCAATCTCTGCATTTTTTGTACTTTAGGATAAGTCTTGGGTTGAACATTTTGTGGGTGGGTGTTGTGGATATGACTTAAAACTTATGTTAATTGGGCTCCCCCAATTACATTCAAGAATCTACAACATTGGGGCGGGTCGAGAGGAACTCTGCCACTGACTTGGGGCGATTAGAGCAGATTAGTCACTGACCACCTACAGGTGGATTGGTGTCCTTCTGGCTCCCTCAAGATTCCTGCCTGGGCACCCGAGGCAGCCTCTCCAGTCTCCATACTCCCACTACTATGAGTCACACCTAAGGACACCCCTATTGATTCTTGAGTACCTCCCGTATCCCAGGTCTACATTTTTTTCCTGGAGATGTTCCCTACTGCCCACCTTCAGTTGCAGATTTTCATTCTTTCTCATGGTGACCCCTTCTGGTCATCCCCATTGCCCCTCCTTACACCTGACCCCAATCCCCTCACTGTTATCCAGATCCTCTTTCCCAACCAGTTCTCTCCCTTCATCCCACTTTCAAGTGAGGCTCAAGCATCCTTGCTTGTACAGTTTTTCCTGTCCAGCCTCCTTGGGTCTACAAGACGTACCAAGGGCATCCTGTATTTTATGGCTAATATGTAGGACCATGAAAGGCAGTCTGGATCCTGGTTGAGCTATGGTTAGAAATCCTGGTGTCCCTAAAGGGACAACAGGCATTTGCCTGGTTGCTGGACACTAGGCTCCTGGCATTTGGCTGCAGCCCTTCATAGATTTGTGTCCTTCAGTCATGTAAGGGAAATGCCCCAAGTCCCTCTGTAGGTAGAGGACATGACCTGTGATCAGGTAACCTCAAGACAGATCTCCATTTTAATGAGGTACCTAAAGGTCTGGAGGCTTAGCCAATAAACTCCCATTCCCAGACAGTTGTGGTATAAAACTGTAAAAGGTATTTAGCCTCAAGCCTGCCCGTAGAACTCTGTAAGGTTTTATTCTTCCACTTTCCACCATGAAAATAAATGCCTTAAAACCATGGACTGTCTCTTTTCATTGGGATCTGCTATTGGGAGCAATGGAGCAGGGCTTTACCTAAAGAGCTATCTAATCTCCTGCAGAAGGCCTCTCAGTGCTCCCAGCCAAAGCCACCAAGCCAAGGCAGCCACATGCTGACCAAGCCAAGAATTCATCCCAGAGCTCCCTCTCCCTACCCCCCGGCTGGGGGCCGTTCCAGCTTGTGTACCCCCAGTTTGTTCTCAGCCCTTCAGTGGCTCCCAGTGGTGCCTGGATGCCCGAGAGCCTGAGAACCAGATGGTTTTGGCCTCTCTGCAGGCCTGGGACTCCCGAGCCAGCTCCAGCATTCCTCCGACCTCAGACTGCACTGCTCAACCATGGAGCAGTGTCCTAGGACTTTCTTATAGTCCAACTTCCCATGTCTTGTCTCCCGGAGTGGCCGGAGCTCTGTGGTTGGACAGACATGAGACTCCATTAACCCTACACTAATGCACACTTACAATTGAGTACATATTGTATATGTCCTTGTGCGACTTGGTTACCTCACTCAGGATGATAATTTCATGACCCATACATTTGCAAAATCCATTGAAAAATTCATAATGTCTTTGCTTTTCATAGATGAAGTGTTCCATTGTGTAGATGTACTACATTTTCTTTATCCATTCTCAGCTGAGGGACATCTAGGTTGATTCTAGTATCTGGCTATTATGAATAAAGGTGCTATGAGCATAGTTGAGCAAGTGTGTTAGTGGAATTGTAAATCAAGCCCAGGAGTCGTATAGATGGGTCTGAAAGTAGTTTTAGTTTTCTAATCTTAGTTTTCTGAGAAACTACTACATTGATTTCCAAAGTAGTTGTACAAGTTTGCACTTCCATCAGCAATGGAGGAGTATTCCCCTTGATGTACATGCTCCCCTGTATGTGCTTTCCTTTGAGTTTTTTTTAAAAATTAAATTAAAATTTATATTTTTACTTATTCATATTACATCCTGCTCCTTGGCCCTCCACGGGTCATCTCCTTCCACAGTCTTTCCTCAATCTCCCCTTTCCTTCTCCTCTGAGGGATGGGGCCCCCTGAGTATCCTTCCAACCCTGGCATTTCAAGACTTGTGAGGCTAGGTGCTTTCTCTCCTACCAAGACCAGACAAGGCAGCCCAGCTAGTAAAACATATCCCACACACAGGTATCAGCTTTTGGGATAGTCTCTGTGCCAGTGGTTTGGCAAAAAACATAAAGACCAAGATGCATATCTGCTACATATGTGTGGGGAGGCCTAGGTACAGCCTGTGTTTTCTTTTTTTTTTTTTTTAATTTTTTAATTTTATTTTTTTGCTTATTCACTTTATAACCCGTCCCAGTCACCCCCTCCCACAATCCTTCCCCATCTCTTGTTTTCTGAGTACCCCCTCCTCCTGTATCCCCCACCCTGCCACTTTAAGTCTCTGAGAGGCTAGGTGCTTCCTCTCCCATTGAGGCCTGATGAGGCACCCAGCTAGAAGACCATACTCCATATACAGGCTGCATGTTTTGGGATAGCCCCCACTCCAGATGTTTGAGATCCGCATGAAAACCAAGCTGCACATTTACAACATATGTGCAGGGAGGCCTAGGTCCAGCCCATGGGGCTAGGTCTGTGTAGACTAGGTATGCTCCACGGTTGGTGATTCAGTCTCTGAGAGCTCCAAGGGTTCTGGTTGGTTTACTCTGTTGATCTTCCTGTGCAGTTCTTATCTCCTTAGGTATATACCCACAATCCTTCCCCTATTCTTCTATAAGAGTCCTCAAGCTCCATCCACTGTTTGGCTCTGGATGTCTGTATCTGTCTGAGTCAGGTGCTGGTTAGAGCCTCTCAGAGGACAGCTTGCCCCTGTCTGTTCTCATGCTGGAGGTTTAGATCCTGGGAGCTCTGGTTGAATCTTTTGATACTCGTTCTAAAAAGGACAAAAGCTCCCTCACTTTGGTCTTCCTCCTTCTTCTTGAGTTTCATGCGGTTTATGCGTTGCATCTTAGGTATTGTGTGTTTTGGGGCTAATATCCACTTATCAGTGAGTGCATACCATGTGTGTTCTTTTGTGATTGGGTCATCTCACTCAGGATGATATTTTCTAGCTCTGTCCAAAACACAGGTGACAGCAGATGTTGGCGAGGATGTGGAGAAAGAGGAGCACTCCTCCATTGTTGGTGGGATTGCAAGCTGGTACAACCACTATGGAAAGCAGTCTGGCGATACCTCAGAAAATTGAACATAGTGTTACCTGAGGACCCAGCTATACCCCTCCTGGGTATATACCCAGAAGATATTTCAACATGCAACAGGGCCACATGCTCCACTATGTTTATAGCGGCCTTATTTATAATAGCCAGAAGCTGGAAAGAACCCAGATGTCCTTCAACAGAAGAATGGATACAGAAAATGTGGTACATTTACACAATGGAGTACTACTCAGCTATTAAAAATAATGAGCTCATGAAATTCTTCGACAAACAGCCTGTGTTTTCTTTGGTGGCTCTGACACTGAGATCTCTGAGAGTTCAGGTTAGTTTACTCTGTTGGTCTTCCCTATGTTCTTTGGGGCCCATAATCCTTCCTTTTCTTTCATAAGAGTCTGCAAGCTCCAAACATCTGTTTTGGTTGTGGGTATCTGTATCTGTCTGAGTCAGCTGCTGGGTGGTGCCTCTCAGAGAACAATATGTACAGGCTTTGAAGCAAGATCTAATTATCCTTTGAATTTCTTCACTGTCAGTTGCTATTTGTCCCTTTTCATTTCTCATTTTGATTTTTGGATACTGTCTGTCTTTATTTTGTCTAGGAGTTGTCTATCTTGTTGATATTTCTCCCAGAACTAGTTTTAGGTTTTGTTGATTCTTTGTATTGTTTTCTCTTGTTTCTAACTGATTGATTTCAAAGCTTGTTTTGATTATTTCCTGATTTCTATTCCTCTTTGTTGTGCTTTCTTCTTTTTTTATTCTAGAATTTTTCAAGTGTACTTTTAAATTGCTGGTATGACAGCTTTCTAATTTCTTCATTGCTGTACTTAATACTATGAATTTTCCTCTTACCATTGCTTTCATTGTGTCCTAAAAATTTAGGTATGTAGTGCCTTAATTTTCACTGAATTCTAGAAAGTTTTTCCTTTATTTCTTCCCTGACCCAGAGATCATAAGAGTTGTTCTTTTTCCATGAGTGCCCAGGCTTTCTGGTGTTCCTGTTGTTGTTGAAGTCCAGCTTTTATCTGCGGTAGTCTCATAAGACACAAAGGTTTTTTTTTTTTTTTTTTTCAATTCTCTTGTATATTTAAAAAAACTAATCTTTAATTTTTTTTTACAGTCCAGTCATTATCCACCTGAAGGTACATGCCAACTTCAGTTCATTAGTTGGGTGTAATTCTCTGAGTCTGTCTCAGTCAGCTGATGTTGGGCCTCTCAGAGGACCTCTATGTTAGGTTCCTGTCTGTAAGCACATCATAGCATCAGTAATAGTGTCAGGCTTTGGAGCCTCTCCTTGAGATGGATAGCAAGTTGGATTTCCTTCCCCCCGAGTCTCTTCTCCATTTTTATCCCTGCAGTTCTTTCAAACAAGAACCATACTGGGTCACATGTTTTCACTGTGGGATGGCAACCCAATCCCTCCACCGTTCTACTAGAGGTGGATTCTACAACTTCTGCCTCCCCACTGTTGGACATTTCATCTAAAGTCCCTTACTCTCTTTGAATCCTAAGAGTCTCTCACTTCCCAGGTCTATGGTATATTCTAGAGGGACCCACCACCTCTCATCTCCCGAAGTTACATGTTTCCATTCATTCTGCTGGCCCTCAGTACTTCACTCTTGCTCCCCCTCCCAATACCTAATCATGTTCCTCTTTTCCTCACTCTGTCCCCTCTGCTACCCACATTTCTTCTTCCTCTGCTCCCCTTGATTGCTTCCTTCTCCTTCTCAAGTGGGCCCTTTGACTTGTTTACCTTCTTGAGTTCTGTGGATTGTATTCTGGATATTCTGTAATTATTATTATTTTGTTTGCTCATATCCACCTGTTAGTGAGTGCATACCATGCATGTCCCTTTGGATCTGAATTACCTCACTCAGAATGACATTTTTAAGTTCTATTCATTTGCCTGAAAAACTCGTGATGGCCTCATTCTTTTTTTTAATTTAATTATTTAAATCACATCTTGATTTACTTATTCACACAGGGGTTATAGACACAAAAATGCAGGTTGTGGGAAGGGAATGACACCGGAGCATAGGTGTTCATGGGGAGTACTGATACCATTCAGAACAGGGTATCAGCTGGGTGAAGGTACAGGGGACAGGTCACTATGACTCTGCCTATGATTCACTTGTCCTTATCTAAGTTGGTACTGTCCACCGAGGCTGGTGATGGCCTCATTCTTAATAGCGAATCGTATTCCATTGTATAAATGAACCATATTTTCTGTATCCATTCTGTTGTGGGACATCTGAATTGTCGCCAGCTTCTGGCCATCACAAATAAGGCTGCTTTGAATATAGTGGAACACGTGCCCCTGTGTTACAGTGGGGCATCTTTTGGGTATATGCTCAAGAGTGGTATAGCTGGGTCTTCAGGTAGAACTATTTCCAATTTTCTAAGGAACCTCCAGATTGATTTCCATAGTGGTTGTACCATTTGTAATTCCACCATCAGTGGAGGAGTGTTCCTCTTTCTCCATATCCTTGCCAACATGTGCTGTCACCTGAGTTGTTTTTATCTTAGCCATTCTGATTGGTGTAAGGTGGAATGTCAGGGTCACTTTGATTTTTATTTCCCTGATCACTAAGGACTTTGGACATTTCTTTAAGTGTTTCTTGCCAGTCAAGATTCCTCTGTTGTAAATTCTCTGTTTTGCTCTATAACCAATTTTTTCATTGGGTTGTTCAGTTTGTTTGTTTGTTGTTTGTTTTCCCTTTGGAGGTTGATTTCTTGAATTCTTTATATATTTTGAATTTTAGCCCTCTTTCAGATGTGAGGTTAGTGAAGATTTTTTTCCCCAATCTTTTGTTTCCCAATATGTTTTTATCGACCATATCCTTTGCCTTATAGAAGCTTTTCAGTTTCATGATGTCCCATTTATCAATTCTTGATCTTATAGCTTGAGCCATTGGAGTTCTGTTTAGGAAATTTCTTCAGTGCCAATGAGTTTGAGACTCAGTCCCACATTTGTTCTCTTAAATTCAGTGTATCTTGTTTTATGTTGAGGTCTTTGATCCACTTGGACTTGAGTTCTGTGTAAGGTGACATATATTGATCTATTTTCATTTTCTATATACAGACTGCCAGCTAGACCAGCAACATTTATTGAAGATGTTTTTTTTCCATGTATATTTTTGTCCTCTTTGGATATTTGGTCAAAGATCAAGTATCCATACATGTGTGGTTGTATTTCTGGGTTTCTAATAGTGGGAGTAGGGGTGTCTCTGACTCTTTTGTCTGTCCTCAGGACCCATTCCTCTTACTGAGTTGTCTCTTGAGCTTGATAAGAGTGTCAGAGCCTAGTCTTATTGCATCTTGTTTTGCCATGGTTGGTTGATATGCCTGAGAGGCATGCCCTTTTCTGAAAGGGAATAGAGTTGCAGTGGATCCAGGGAAGAGGGGAGGTGGTGGTGAGGACTGAGAGGAGTGGGAGGAGGGGAGTGTGCAGTTGGGATGTATTGTATGTGAGAAGAATAAGTAAAAAGAAAAAAGCAAAAATTACCACCCTCATAATTCTCTAACAAAAGTAAACACTACCGCCATCACAGAAAGAAAGAACCTTTTTGTATTTGTGGATGCTCTTGCTTTTGTTGTTGTTGTTGTTGTTGTGTGGTTTAAATGTAGGATTGCTTGTTCACAAGTACATCTGAGATGTGTGGTGTTGATTGCCATAAAACCAATCACTAGGGAAGCTTAGGCAGGAAAATTGAATGTTCAAGATTAGTATGAGTTCTTGAGTTGGTGTTTCAAATAGGATAGAAGACCTACTTTTAGGAGATAAAAAGTAAAACTGAGAACTTTCTTAAAATATTTTTATTGTTGTTTGCTTCTTTTTTTTTTCCCATTTATTTTTAATCATGTATGTGTACAGGAGAGACTCCTATGTCCATGAGGATAGAAGAGAGTACTGAAAACCAAGGAGGTAGATTCATAGGCCGTTGTGAGCCTGAAAAGCAAAATCCCTTAATTACCAAACTCTCTCTCCAGACCCAAACAGAGAATGTTTGAAATTATTCACATTCATTTTAAAGGAACAGATGCTAAAAATACCAGATGAGATCTAGGACCACAGAGCCTGACTATGTTTTTGTGACAAAGCCTCATAATCCACTCTTTCCTCAGCCTAATTGTTTTGTGCTTAAGACAAAGTCCTTCATTTGCATCAAATTTGACAACAAGTTACAATTTGATTTCTGTTGCTGTGCTAAAACACTGACCAAAGCAACATGAAATATTATAGGTTTCATTTGACTTCCCGTTTATAGTCTTGCATAGGAGAACCTAGGGAGGAACTGAGGAGACCGTGGTGGAATACAAATGACTAACTTGGTCAACCTGCTTTTCTCTACTGCACAGTCCAGTATAGCTAAGTCCTGCCCACATTGGGTTGGGTGCTGCCACAGTGATCATTAATAAAGGAAATGGCCTAAAGTCATGTTCATATTCTCTCCTCTCAAGGGACTCTAATTTGTATCAAGGTGAAAAAAAAATAATGCACAATGATTTGCATATGCCTTATCAAATTAATCTGTGAGGTACATGATGTGAAATTCATAAAGAAAAAATATCAAAGTAAAAAATAAATTAAATTAAATGAAAAAAGAATATTATTGAAAAAGACATCTGGGGAGGAAGTGTGTGGATACAACTCAACAAACAGTGGATGGATTTTAAAATATTTTCCTCCCATAAATGCTCATCAAAAGTTGACCTTGGCTGAGGATTTGCTCAGTAATCAAGTAGATAGGATAACCTGTTTAGTGTACTGTCAATCTCTTTCTCCAGTCATTCCTATCATTGTCCAGTGAGCCCATAAAAGTCTGATCATGATGGAAGTGATGGAGTTTATGCAAGGCTCCCCTGGCTACAGTTGCTGCTGAGTGCTATGTCTACCAACAGAAGAACCAACATTGAGCCACAGACATGACACCATTCTTTATGGTTACCTGCCAATAATGTGGTTGCAGGGTGACTGCATTGGACTCTTTCCTCTCTAAAAAGGACAATGTTTTGTTCTTATCTGAATTGATACTCTTCTGCCTGTGGAGTTATCTTTCCTGTATGCAGGTTTCTCCCAAAACTCAATCTTACTGAATGTCTTACATAGAGTTTCAGAATGTTTTATTCTCCAAAAACATAATTGACACAATATTGTACCAGACTAACAAACTTACTTCATGTCCAGGGAAGTGTGACAATGGGCCCAAATTGGAGATTACACATCTTATATCTGAAGTACAGGAGATCCTTTAGGATATCTCCTGGTGCTACCAAGTCTTTGATTAAATTACATTGGAAAATAAAGCAGCCCATTTTCCCAATCAGGATGACAAATGATACAGAGACATCAGAAATACAGGTAGGCATCACTACCTGTGGAAAGAGTGACAACTTGCTGAGGTGCTGGTAGAGGAAGGTGGAGAAAATATAAAATGGATAGAAGAGGAATTACTTATAAAGGTCAGCTAAGGCCACATGACCAATTATAGAACAGAGAATTCACTCATGTGTTTTTGTTTTATTTAATTTAGAATGATTTATGTAGACATTTGTGTTTTCTTGTTGTGTTAAGGAATGTCCTGTGTCTACCCCACCATGGATCTAGAGCAGCTTGGGAAGGCAGACCAGGGAAGTTTGACTTTGGCCACCCCAGATGGCTCAGGGTGTGGGGATGAGAGTTCTTATCTTTTTGGGCAGCTGGCTTGTGTTGTTGGTCTTTGGCTGGGAGCACAGAGAGGTCTTCTGCACGAGATTATAGGGCTCTTTGTAAGCAGAGGCCTTCTCCAATGCTCCCCATGGCAGATGCTGATGAAAAGGACAGTCCATGGTTTTAAAGCATTTATTAAAGTCATGGTGGAGAGTGGTGATGAGTAAAAACCTTACCTCTTATTCTCAGGGCTGGCCTGAGGTTAAATATCTTTTGCAGGGAGGAGTATCTGGGAAGAAAAGCTTAATTGGCTACACCCTTCTGGCCTTTAGGTACCTCAATAAAATAGAGATCTGTCTTTAGTCTATGTGACTTGTGGTCATATCCTCCACCTGTGATGGGGCTAGGGGAATTCCTCTTACATGACTGAAGGACACAAATCTATGGAGGCCCCATGTCTAGAGTCTGGATTCTGGGGTATGGCTAAACGCCTGCCATCCCTCAGGATCACTTGGGTCACTCGGGTTTCCAGCCTGTGCTCAACCAGAAACTGGCTCTCATCCATGGTACTACATGACCAATTGTAGAAAAGAGTATTCACTCATGTGTGGTTTTGTTTTATTTTATTTAGAATGTATTTATGTTGAAATTTGTGGTTTCTTTCCTCAGTTTCTTTATCAGATTATTGAACATCAATATAGAAAAACATCAAGATAAAAGAAGAATGTGTCTTGACATATATGGCCATGTATTCTAAATTTATAATATGATTGCAGTTGTCTATGTCTCCTTGTCAATATTGGAACACTGTAGGGCTTGATCTTGTGAGAGTCTAAAGAATGGTGAGAAATCTCTGTGAGTTCATAAGATTATTAGTCCTTTTTTTCTTAATGATATTGTTTTACTGAAGTCACCCAATACCTCTTTCCCTTATACTTATTGATCTGCTTTTCTTCATAGATCCCTGAGCCCTGAGTGGTGTTGATGTTTTATATTAGCTGATGGCAAGGAGATAATCCTGAAGACAAACCTTATTTATGTCATCAAATATTGAAGAGTTGAGCTGGTCCCAACTTGAAGTCTTACCTCTGGTGATTGGAATTCAAATTGCTAGAAAGTATACCACATGCTTCCAGAGGAAAAGGTAAAGGGAATAAAGACCAAGTGGGTCCCACTACATAATGATTTCTCCTCTTCAAAATGTACATTTAAAAACAAGCAATGTACCTTCTTACAAAATGGTTCCTCATCTAAGGCTCAGGGAAAAGTGAAGATGGTAGGGAAGATCTTGAGAGTCAAAGGATAAGGAAGCTAGCTGTGAACATATATCTTCTAGGATTAGCAGAATGCACACCATGAAGTCTTACCAATATGACCTCCAAAACATAATGAGAAAAAGAGTCACAGTATGCATGACAGCTTGGAAGAAAGAAAGCTGGCAATGTACAATCTGCCGAACGATTTACAGAAAACTATAAACCTGGGAATGGAAGAGGTTGTCATCCTCAGGGACAGCCAGAGAAGAGATATTAGTGATATACTATCAACAATGAGCCACCAGAACATAAATATATGCAATTTTACACGGTCTCTACAATGTGTATTTCAAAAAGATATGGATATGCAAATACATATACACATTCAGTAAGAATTGATGAAATAAGTGGGTATGTACATTTTACGAGTGCAGGGAGGTGCACAAGGAGTGTTTTAAAAATAAGAAATATAAATGAAAAGCACTTAAAGTAGAATGCCAAAAATAAACTACCAATAATCTTTAAAAAGTAGAGCAGCAAACAGACCTTTGAGGAAAACATGACACTGACCAACAATAGCTAATGGAAAGAAATGATGTGTATGTGCTTGTATGTTCATGTTAGTGTGTGTAATATGAAACCCAAATAATCTTTAGTACTCATATTTTGTTAAAATGAATGATGAGACCCTACATCTAGAGTGATTTATATGTTTGTATACTTCACTGACCTTATTGTGATAAAGATCTTGTGTGGGACATTTCCATTAGTGTTTTTCCTCACTTAATGAAACACAACCATTTCATAATGAAATTGTGTGTTTTTAAGTAAAGTTAGAGTCTTATATTACAAACACAATCTGACCCCCTTGTCCTTTTGATACTATGTCCCTTCTTAGTATGTTATCTGATATTCTTAACATCTTCCTTATACATTGTAAATGTATTCTAAAATCCAGCGCTTTTGTGATGACCATCAAAATATGCATTACTGTCACTGTGCTTCACATTCTGCTAACAGTCACTCTTATTTCCCTTTTCAAATCAGTGCGTTTCATTGCATCAGGAGTCTATGATATTCCAAATGCCAACAGAGGGAATTTACCATTTAGGTGATGTTTTAGTTTCTATCACTGTAACAAACATAATGATCAATAGAAACACTTGAGAAAGGTGTTTATTTACTTATAGACCTTTGTCACAGTATAGTACATGAAGCCAAGGCATGAAATTAGATGTAGGCACTCAATGAAAACAAATGGAATAATGCTGATTATTGTCTTCAAGTGTGTATTTTCTGAAGTCCTCTTTCTTATAACTCCTAGATCAACTTGTCCAGAGTTGGCACTGTCCACAGTCAGTAGGGTCACCTTATACTGATAATAAATTAAGTACGGGGCTTACACACAAAACTACAGGTCAAAGTTATAGTAGCCATTCCTCAATTGAGACTCCGGGTTCTCAATATCTTCAGGTTTGTGCACTTATGAATGAAATCATTTTCCACTAAAATTTAGTATTTTGTATGACAATGGACAGTGCTGTTCTGTCAGTAAGTTCAAATTTGTATATTACTTAAAAATTTTTGTGAGATTATTACTGCTTTTGTTGAGACAAAGGAAAAGATATGTTGAATATCATCTAAAATATTACAGTATTAAAGTTTCAATAATGCAATTTATGTTTGTACTTCTGTATAAAATTTGAATCTGGTCTAACTACAATAACATAACACTTTGGGACAAAGATACACCCTAGCAGCCCTGCACTAGAAGCCAGGATGGAAAAAACCTCCACAACCACCATGACCTTCCCCCTAGTGCTGTGGTAGACAGGGAGGAAGGTGATCCAGACACTGCAGAACACCAGCATGCTGAAAGTTAGGAACTTAGCTTCATTGAATCTGTCAGGAAGGTTCCGGGCCAGGAGAGCCAGAGCAAAGCTCCCGAGAGCCAAGGAGCCCAAGTATCCCAGGACAAAGTGGAAGGCAATGACTGAGCCTTTGTTGCAAATAATGACAGCCTTCCCATGTTCAGATTGTATATCTCTGTCAATAAAGGGAGGAGATGTTACCAACCAGGTTCCACAGAGAATAAGTTGGATTAGGGTACAAATGGGAATGACCAAGTTAGGTGCCCCTGCTGCCAGCATCCCTCTCAGTCTTCTTCCTGGAGTAGTGAGCTTGAAAGCCATGACCACAGTTATTGTTTTGGCCAACACTGTAGAAACAGCCACAGTGAAAAATACTCCAAATGTGGTCTGCTGCAAGATGCAGGTGGCCTGGCTGGGTGTCCAATGAAGAGCAATGAGCAGAGAAAACAGAAAATGAGAGAGATGAGCAGGATGTAGCTGAGAATGCGGTTATTGGCCTTCACAATGGGAGTGTCATTGTGCTTTATAAAAGTGACTAGTATTAGAAATGTGAGGACAGAGAAGGACAGGGCCATGCAGCCTAGAGCCATCCCCAATGGCTCTTCATAAGCAGGAATGACACAGCCCTTTGGAGGCAGAGGGTTTGCTGTAAGTTGGCATACTTATCATCTGGATACCTCACACACTGCTCCATATCTGATGGTGAACAAAAAAAACCCTTATATCATATCATATTATCAACTTAATAATTAGTGTTTGCATTATTCATATGATACCCCAAAAATATTTTGGTATTCAGCATTTATTCCATTCCTAATTGCTGCAGGAAGCACTGACGTAAGGCTGTTCTGTATTAATCTATGCTTTGTGATGTAACAAAACAACATAATGGAAAACAGGAGAACAAACTACTTATGTATTAAGCAGAAAGTAAACATGGTGTTTTCTAATTCATTATGAATAATAACATGCAGATTCTCAGATTATTTGATTTTTTAACACATAAACTTTTCAGTCACAGACATGTGCAGTGTCCAGACATAGCTCTCAATGCCAGTTGATGAACTGTAGTATGAACTATGTTGGGCCTGAGGGTTGTGCCCTTTGTCTGTATCTTCACATAAACACAACAACATGCAATATTGTTTGCATAAATTGTATTTTCATTATTTAAGCCATATGCCTCACAGACCTCTCCATGTCCCTCTCATTGTGGTAAGATATCTTTTTTCACAACTATGCATTCCAAGCTAGATGTCATGAAGTTTATGGACACTCACATTCATCTGCTTTTCCTTATGTAAGCTGTGATTGCTGATATGCATTATCACATCTCTGGGTGCATTGTTGAAATCTTCGCTCTTGCTCTAATTCTTTGACAAGAACTACTCAATCCTTTCAATCTTCCATGCTCTTAAAATGTATTTCATTAAACAACAGCTGCTACCCTAAGAATCTGGTCTTTGTCAGGGACCAAGCTGAATGATAGGAGGGAAAGTTTGTGGACTGATCATGAAGTCCACTTACTTTGTACAAAGAATCACTAAGATTAAGCTTTATGTATAGACTATGCCTAAGTTTTGTTTAAAATGGTTACAGATTTATGTCCCCTAAATGTTTTCTGCATAATATAAAATCAATAGTCATCATATTGTGAAATAAATGTTTTTGTTTGTAGAAGATAATGCAGGTTTTTTGCAGGATACAAAAGAAGTTGATACCATTCAAATGATTAAATTTGGAAACACAAAGATTTTTAGGTCTATAGTTTCCATGTAGGCCATTTTACACTTTCAGTTTGGAATGAGAAGATATTAGATTTCAGCATTTTTTTTCTGCATGCAAACATGTACCTGTCTCATTGGAAACCTCATTCTCTGGGCACTGGGCACAATCAAAGCAGCAGTCTGCTGTTTGTTCCTGATGAATTTTCCTGAATCCAGCAGTGCATGTCACACTACACATGGAGGTGGGAACCTGAGGAAATATATATGTATATACACCCATACTTATGTGTCTGTGTATGTGTAATGCATGTATATATTGTATTTATAATGCCCCATATATTTATTTATGGGACATTAACAGAATGCTATGTTTATTCCTCTGCTAACCAGCATCACTATCAATTTCAGTTACTTTCTTATTTTCTAACCCCCTGTAATGCCCTCAAAGTCGTACAATATCTATTACATCATTTAATGTTATATATGTAACATTTAGTTATAGCAAGTTAAAATTTTTAGGCATGCAGGTAAATTGAACATGAAATCCAGAGACCTTTGATTGCTGTGACCTAGATTGACATGAAGTTGTGAGTTAGTAAAATTTGATGCTGGTAACTGAGGTTGGGCTTTTGGCAAGAACAGCAGTTGGTATTAAATACAGAGCTATAACTTCAAAGCATCATTTTTTAAAATTTAGATATCCTGAAAAAAATGAAAATTGTTGTATACCCACCGATGTTCCTCCTGTGGCCCACTCCAAGTCTTCAGATATTTGAAGTTGTTGGCTTGTGGGAAACAAGAAAAATAGCTTCCGAGTTTGACTTTTAATCCAAGACCTTGTGGAAAATTCCAAATGTTGAAAATGTCATATTCTGCACACTGATTTTCCCTGTGACTCATGTTCACCAGTTTCACCAACAGGATTTATAAATACTCTAGTCCTTTAGCAAGGAAGCGCCTAAATAGATGCATCATCAGATGATTACATGTACATTTTGGTTAAGGAAAGGTAAAATTGAGAATGTCTTCTAAGTTTTTATATTTTTGGAAATGACAGCTATATTAAAATAATCCAATGTACTTATATATAATATAACTCATGGGTAATTAAAAATTCATATACTTCATTTTAATGTTTAAGAATAAATAAAGGCTAAGATAAATAATATCCAAATAAGAAGTAACATGATGTGAGTGTGTGTATATGTATGTGAATGCGTGATCTTGAATATGTGTGTGTGTGTGCACATGTTTTTCAAGAATAATTTTTAAAATTGATAGCTGTGTATGTGAGCATGAGTGGAAGTCTGAATATCTGGAAGTTGTGGAAACAAAGGATGGTAGTGTGTCATTCATGTACATACAGTTTTCATAAATGAAATAAACATAAACTTATTAAATGTGCAGTCTTCATCATTTAGGTTTTGATAAATAATTGTTACTTTAAATGAATAACTATTAATCACAGTACCTATTATTGAGATAATTATTCTTGAGAAAATTATTCTGGTCTAGTTATAACTTAATGCTTTTATGATAAAAGTCTTGACTCCTATTTTAAATATTGAACTCATCTGAAAAATGTTAGACTCATTTTCACAAACTCACTGACATTCATACAAAAATATTGTCTCTTGTTATATGTTATCCTTGTGCATCTTACATATCCATGTAAAAGATCATTGGTATTTTTATAGTATAGAAATCTTTTTATTGCATAAATAATCTCTAATAAATTAATGTGAGTTTTGCAGGAGCTTACATTTATATAAATAGATCAATATTATTATATATATATATATATAACATAATGAAATGTAAGAAACTTTACCTGCTGACAGTCAGTGAACACTCCTTTGAGTTCTGTCATTTGCTGAGAATCTACTTGTTGAAGAATGAGTTCATGGTAGGTGTGGCCACAGCATACACAGCATTATACAAATTGTAACCTTTTTCACTTAGGCCATGTCAAATTTGTGCAGTGCTAACCATTCCACTGTATTGTTGAATGTAAAATGATCCATTTTGCTATTGCTCTTCTTAGAGATTGAACAATTAAAATTATTCCAAAATGGCATACAATGAGAAATGTCTACTGGGTACATGGCAGAGTTTCATTGTTTGTATAAAATTCCTTAATTTAGGAATCTCCCTGTGGTGTGTTCAAAGTGACAGTCCCATGAAAGAAATCAAGGCTGACATCTTTTCATTTATGATGACATCCCATTGTGAGGTTGTGATCCAGATTCTCTGTGCACCTAAATATCTCCATTTTCTAAAGCTGACTTCTAGGGTAGAGTTCATTTCACCATAAATGATAACTACCTTGGCTGTTGATGTCATCATTTGTTTATCATATATCTTAGTGTTTGTCATGTATATCTGCATTTTCTGGGATCATATTCACAAAAGCTAAACAGATCCCATTCCTTTGCATTTCTTCTCTCAAGTCTGAGAGAAACTGAATACCCTGGTCATCATTTGAGATGACCAGTCCAATCCAAGTCCATCTAAAATGAAGCATCAGGGAGACCATGCCATGGGACAAAAGTGTCCTTGGTTGCTATCTGATAGACATAGGGAAATTGGTCCTGGTCACTCAGGTTAGGATTAAATGGTCCAAAGAAAATCTAAAAGATGTAGAAGAGAGGATGAAACATCCACATGAGGATATGATCTTAAGGAAGTTTGGACTTATATACAAAAAAAATAACTCACGTTTCAGAATGTCATTAAGAATAGTAAAATTATTCTATAAATAGCATGTATTATTCCTTCTGTATTTAGACTATTTTGTCAAGTCTGAGCATTCTGAAAGTGTTTTACCTATTTCCTACATGTGTCTATGATCTGATTTTATATCCTTTAAAATATGTGTAAAACAGCACACACACAAACACATGCTGAGCAAGTTTCTCCTATGAATGGAATGAGCATTGTTAACTCATCAGTGTCACACACTCTCACCTCCAGTCTCCTAGAAGTAGTTGCCAGTTTTAAGGATGTTATCCATGATGGTCCTGTAAGATCTATATCACAAATTGCCGGTTTCCACAGTTATAGTTTGTAAAATGAATGTGATTGCTTTGTGGTGAATACATTTCATCCAGAAGTCCAAAAGTGTCTTCACATAGGCCAACAGTGCGGGTGAGTATAAAAGACATGTTCGGTAAAAGATAAGGATTTTTATTGATCTCATCAATAGCAAAAAAATTATGAAAAAATCCTCATATTTTCTTGCTGGTATTCTACAAGAAGCATAGGTTTGATTAAGGAGGATGTACACAATATGATTTGAGTTTCCTTTCTATATTCAAGAATTTAATCAACAAGTAAAATTCTATAGTGATACACAAAATAGTTTTTATTTTTAAAAATTTCTTTTAGGAATCAAATATCTTTATCATATTAATCATTTTAAGAATCAATAAGACATCAAGATATTTCATGTTTCTTATTACATTCATGTCACTTAGTACACTAAAATATCATATTAACCCATACTGAATAATATTCACAACACAGAATCCTATCTCTGATGATTGAGCACAAAATATTCTTGGAAATTAAACATAGTAAAAGAGGGCAAAACACTAAAGCGTGCATCATAAAGATATATAATCCAAAGCCATTATATGATACCACTTGACATTTCTGCTGACCTGATACCCAGGAATAATGATGTGAAGCAACCTATCAAAGTGTGAACAGTGTACTTTGGCTAGCAAGAGGAGAATGTATTCTTAAAATGCCAAAGAGGTGAAAAAGAAATAAAAGATGGGATGAGAGTGAGAGACAGAAAAGCACAGGAAACCTCTGTGAAAGGTGAATGATTTCAATACTCCTTCCCTCATGATCTGCAGCCAACACTGCTATCTCACACTTGAGATCTGAGAACTATGTAGACATATTGAGAAATGGCTCCTATTCGCTAGATATATTCTCCTATAATTTCTATAATGTTCTATTTATTGACCAATTAATAGGAAAATTGACCACCTATCTGATAGTGATCACGAACCTAATCTGTGACTGGGCATATGTACAAGAGGACCAAAATAGTACTCTGGTAACATAATCTGAAGCATTGTGGATTTTTTTTATTCTTACAGTGTCCAGGATGACAAGAGAGGCCTATTCAGAGACTATATTCAAAAGCAATGTGAATGTATATTCCCAAATATATATGTAATATTATGCACATAATAATTTATACTAGACACACACAAATTTCAAGGTATAAATGTATGCCCAAAACTTAGAGACCTAAATTAAACAGCTTTTTCATGAAGGTCTTTAGAACGCATGCTCATACTGGAATCTTTGGCAGATAATTGAAAACAAGCAGGTTCTTCATATTGAGCTCTTAAGAGTGGGGAGAATTGTGAATACAGAACAGACACTTGTGCAATGCCATCTTTCAACATCTAAAATACACAAGGAGGCAAAACATAGAATCCAGTCCCTATCACAGTCCTGTTTGTGACCGGAGGCCAATGTACTAAACCAAAATAAACTGTGACACATTTGAAAGAATTAAAGTAGAGGTTGACTCAATATTAATTTCCAGTACTTCCTAATGTAACAGGAAAGAATCCCACAGTTGTGTACACAGCTATATATTTCTAATTCATGACACTAAAGCAGATAATAAGTTAATAACTTACCTAAAATTGCACATACGTTTATAAACATTTTCTTCAATAGGAAAGACATCTGCTGAAAGACCAAAACCACAGTCACTTCTCAAATCTCCATCATTATCAACATTATTCTTTATCCTCCAAAAGCAAAGGGGTTCAGTCAAACTGCACAAGATGAGAGAAAACATCAGGAGTGAGAAGGAAATAGTGAAATCACACAGCTTCTTCATGTCTGCTAGGATCTAAGATGGAGCAGTTGTGAAATCTGTTTCTTACACAGACAAACATCACACACATATTCACACCTATGTGTCTGTTTTAAGGCTAATGGTGTCTGAAAATCCACTTAATTATATTTTACAGTCCCTTCCATTCACCCTGTGCCATGTTCCCTGGATACATCTGAAACAATATGGCCCCAGGCTCTGCATCTGAGGTCTGAAAACTTTTGATCAAAACATTTCTAAAAATATGTTGTAAAGATCATGTTGTCCACCCTCAGGTGTCATGATTTCATAACTATCCATGGCATCCACTCAAGGGACAATCTCCTGAGCAGCTTGGGCCACACCATGAGTCAACAGTCATATGTATGAACACAATTGTTATTATGATGATGGAATTTATCAGAACTTCTATAGTAAGACAAGAGTTCAGAAGATGATAATGGTCCCATGTTATTAAGACTTGAGTAGAATCATGGGAAATCATGGATTCCATTGCTGAGTCTAGGGAAGGGCAGTCTGACATACAACATTGAGCCAGGAGTTAAGCATTGTCTCTGTTGTACTATAGTATTGCATGCTAGTCATGTTCACAAAATCTCTTCAAATGTCAATGTGATTCCTGTCATCTGGAGAACCAGTCATCATGCTAAATCCAATAATGCCTGAAATTACACAGATACAACACCCATCCTGTCCAATATCAGTAACTATGCAGACATTCATTCCATTGAGTTATAATGCTGATCTCTGGCCTGATCTTCATTTCCTAATAATAGATCTCTTGAGGAAATATTTCTTCAGTTGAAGTTTCTTCACCCTTATCAAGATGATTGTAAACAATTTCACACAGTTTACTTAAATGAAAAGGAAATGAAAGAATTTGATTTGTAATTTTTGAACTACTTAAATGACTACATGAATTCTTCAACACCCCCCCCCAATGGAGTCTTTATCTCCAACTATCCATCATCACTGAATACATTTTCTGAATGATTGGTACTTCACTGGGTTATAATAGAATCTTTTTAAAAATTTGTTTATCATTTTATTTGTTTGCATTTAAAATGTTATCTTCCTTTCTGGTCTCCCTTCAATGAGCCTCCCACCCCATTCCCCTTCCCTTTGCCGTAAGAAGGTGCTCCCTCCCACCTACCCACTCTGCCTCACACTCTAGCACCCCCTATGCTGGGCAACAAGCCTCCACAAACCAAATGCCTCCCTCTCACAGATGCCAGACAATGCAGTCCTCTGGTACAATGTAGCAGGAGCCATGGACTGCCATGTATAAGCTTTGGTTGGTTGTTCAGTTCCTGGGAGTCTCTGAGTGTCTAGCTAATTGATACTGATGTTCTTCCTATGAGTTCAATCCCTTCACTTCCTTCAGCCCTTGCCTAACTCTCATTGCATCCCTGTGCTCAGTCCAATGTTTGGGTGTATCTGCTCTGTCTTAGGAAGAATTCAATTGGAGCTGTAGATACAGAGGTGTGTGTTTCAGTATGTCCTGAGATCTGAACTCTAGCCATGATTAAACAGCAAGCACTTTAACCACTGATCCATCTCTGGCCGTTGAGCAGCTCTTGTACCTACTTTGAAAAGTATACAGAAGCTTTTTCAAAAATGTGAGAAAAAGAGTTGAGACACATATTGTTTGTTTTTTCCACTGAAAATATTAACAAATTGTGCAAGTATATTTATACCAACATTTTACTGTAAGAAAAAAGTATAATTTTTTACTATAAAAGTTTGAATTCCTTGTGATTGTAATTTCCCCAGATGTCATTTTGTTTGTACCAAGCTTCTTTCCTTCTTTCTAATTACACCTTGGAGGGATTTGTTCCCATACTAAGAAGAAAAAAATATTTCAAATTACCACATTGCTCTTACATTGCATATTAACAGAACGGCTGTCTTTGTGATGGGGGAATTCTTTTAGAGGTATAAATTTATTGTGCTAGGCTTGTAAAATCAAAATTGCAAATAGGAATGAACTCAGAGTCACACACAGGCTTTACTAATTAGCTATTTTCCTAATGAATCCATGTTTCTTGGATGTATGGCAGAACTTTCTAGAAAAATACCCTTTTCTGCTGCTTTCTTTTGGGTGAAACATTGTAACCCCTTATTTATTCTCTAGTGTCTATATAATGCTCCTTTCCCCTCTATTAGCATTTGGTAAGTTATATTTTCTAAGAGGTTGTATATTTTCTCCAAATTTTCAAATAATTGGCATATTTGGCAATAGCACTATTTTCCTAATATTATTGCAAAACTTGATTCGTAGTAAGGTAATTTTGTTTGAAATGTTGAATGTAGAAGATTTTGTTAGATTTGTCAAGTCAGCTTTAGACAGGTGTGGTGGTTTGAATACATTTGGCCCCATAGACTCTGTGTTTGAATGCTTGGCCCATGGGGAATGGCACTATTAGGTTTGGCCTTGTTGGAGTAGGTATGACACCATAGGGGTGGGGCTTTGAGGTCTCCTATGCTTAAGTTCACCCAGTGTAAAATTCCAGTCTCCTCCTGGCTGCCTTTGGTTCAAGGTGTAGAGCTCTCTGCTCCTCCAGCAACCTGTCTACCTGTGGACTACCATTCTTCCTGCCACGATGACAATGGACTGAATCTCTGAATTTGTAAGCAGCCCCAGTTAAAGGCTATCCTTTTATAAGAGTTGCCTTGGTCATGGTGTCTCTTCACAGCAATAAAACCCAAGATAGCAGGTTAGATAGTAAATGTTTAAATGTTAAATTTTATATTTTTCTTTCTTTTCTTAAATTTTTGTTTGTTTTGATTGTTGAGCTAGGATTTGACACTGTAGTCAAGGCTGACATAGAACTCCTCAGTGTCCCAGTGATGGAATTACAGCCCTGATCCTCCATGTCCAGCTGGTTAATTACTTTAAATAGTCTAAGCTAATTTAATTAAGCTTGTAAGTGATATTAAACACTGAGAGGACCAGTGAGGTAGCTGAGCATTAATCAAAGAGCAAGCAAAGGAGACAATGTAAAACACCAGCAGATACACAAAGTAACACGGTGTGCAAGCTGAACCCAACACAACCAGTCCTTTAATTGTCCAAAAGAACTAAATAGACAAAGATCTTCTGTGCAAAAAACTTCTCTTCAGACATTAAAACCACAGCTGATAATCTATAAAGCAATATAGCTGAGTCAGACTTGTTGGCTTTTGTTTAATTCTCAAGAGAATGAGACCTGCATGGGCAATGGAGGAAGAGTCTGTTTGAAAGAAGAAAGGGGATTAGAGAGATGCTTAGCAGGAAAGAGCCCTGGCTGTTCTTCCAGATGACTGGGGATTGATTCCCAGCACCCACACATCAGCACACCTAGAGTCCAGGGTATTTGATGCCTGTTTGGCTGCTGTGGGCACTGCACGCATGTATGTGGTGCACAGACATACAAGAAGACAGAATACCCATATATATGATATTATTTTTTGAAATTTGGATAGTTTAATCGATTATGTGTAGAAAACATGGTACTGTGTGCCTAGCACACTGGAGACTGAGGCAGGAGAATTAATCATGAATTAGTTCAGTTAAGCAAGATTCTGTACAGAAGATTCTGCTATACAAACACAAGCAAAAAGGATTATATGTCAAAGTAAGTTTTTGGAATTTCTTTTCTTAATTCATTTTTTTTTGTTATCTTTTAAAGAGATTTTCTTACTACTTTCTCTCTTCTGTCTCTTCTCTCTGTCTCTGTCTCTGTGTGTGTGTTTGTTTCTGTGTATGTGTTTCTCCATGCTGCTCTGCACCCTGTATACATGCCATGGATAAAAGATGACTTGATCCTCTAAACTGGTTCAGGTTGCTCTGAGTTGTCCGAGTAGTTGGGACTGAACTAGTTCTCTGCGAGGGCAGCAAGTGCTGTTACCTACCACTCATGCCCCTGCTAGTTCTTCTAAAAGGAAAAGTAATTACAGCAAGACTATGCTATTTGACTACAGAATTGCCAGGAAGAAGGCTCTTGTATCCATTCCAAATCCCGCTCCTTGACAGGAAGAAATCACCAAAGTTATCATCGTAGCCTGGGAGTGGAGCTGCTCTACCTGGTGAAACCCAGTCCGTGACTTTCATCTTCAATTAGGAGTCACTTGCAAATGTAAGTTCCAAACGGGCAGCAAACATTAGCTCAAGATTCTGGTCACAAAGTGCAAGCCACCAGAAGGTCTGTCTTCCCCAGTGACACCTGTCCTTGCAGAGCTCTTTCTCACAGATACACAAGCCAGAATTGCTAGCTCAATCCATCACTGCCATGGGCAAACACAGTGGGCCTTCTCTAGATCTTAGGATGCTGTCTGGTCACATTTCCAGTGTGTCCTCTCTAGGGAGAAACAGATGTCAAAAGTTTAGGGATGGTTCAGCACCATCGAGTGGAATTTTGCTAGATTGTACTTCCACAGATCTTTGAGGGCAGGACATTAGTTTCTTCCCACATCCTAGGCTAAAGAGGCCTTCCTGAATAATCAGAGAAGACTGTGTGGATGTGTCTGTGTGGTGTGTGTGTGTGTGTCTCCCTCACAAGGGCCAATAGAGAACTGGGGGCTAGAACTAGGGTACCACAGGCCACTGCAAGGCACTTCCAATCCTGGCTTTGCCATTGAATTTGACAGAGCCCAAACCAGAAGAATATTCCTCATAAAGGCCCAGTAGGTACATAAAATCGGGGCAGGCGACACAGCAGAGGGCTGACCAACAATTCCAGAGATTCCCCAAAGCTACAGGGGAATGTGATGAGTTGTCAGACCAGAGAACTCAGAAGCAAATATCAAAGCCAGGGAGCACAGCTAGGAATCCCAGACCAGAGAGATGAAGAGAAAGAGCAAGTGGGCAGACCACAGCTGGGAGGGGCTTAGGCCCCCTTTGAGCAGGCATTTGAGGCTGGCTTTAATGTGCCTCCAGAGTCCAAGCTGGGGTGGGCTAGTTGAGCTTACAGGGTCCATGGGGGGCTGGACAGAATGGGATTTCTTGGGTCTCTTGTCCCCAGAGCAGAACCTGGGAAAACAGAACACAGAGGTAGAAGACATATGGCCATCTGCAAGGGGAGTGAGAACCTGGGTAAGCAGCCTGAACCCAGGACTGGGTCTTTGTGCACTGTCATCATAGAGAGAGCTTTTACCTGCCCCAGTGTTGCTGGCAGGACTCAGAGCTGGATTTCAAGCAAGACAGGAAAGAAGTCAGGCTAATCCTCACTGAAGGCAAGGGTGGTGACACATATTTACAATCCTAATCTTTGAAAGGGATTAAAGGTCATCCTCAGCTAAATGTGAGTTTGAAGCCAACTGGAGCTAGTGAAATCCTGTCTCAAAACAATGGAATTAAAGGGAAAATGCAGAATGAAAATGTTGTGGCAAAATCTAACTCCCAGCTTGGCCTGAAAAAAAAAATAATTAAAAGTTCGCAGGACACTCAGTAGACTCAGGCTAATCAGCTGAGGTCTCTTGCTTCCTTCTAGAATGGGCTCCGGAGCCTGCCAACTGATAAACACATTTCTCTCCCATGGAGCTGGTCATCTGCTATTGCCTTCCCTGATAGCTGCGCTGCCTCCTGGCCACCATAACATCCTTACAACATTGGAATTTCTTTACCCACAAGGTTATTGTTGTACAGAAAAAAAAAAAAGCAACCCATTTTCTTCATTTTGCTTTAATTATGTTTTGTTTTCCTGGATGCAAGCCAGAGACACACATGCTAGGCAAGTTCTCCACAGCTGAACAACTCTCCCTTGTACCCTTTCTGGGCTTCCAGTCTCTCACCCAGCTTCAGGCAAAGCCGACCACGCACGATCAGCCACCTACTTTCTTTCTTTTTCTTTTTTTTTCAATAATTCATATTTTGTTTGTTTGTTTTAAATTTTATTTATTTTTCTTTTTTTAAATTGGATATTTTATTTACATTACAGATGTGATCTTCTTTCCCCATTTCCCTCCCACCCAGGAATCCCCCTATCCCATCCCCCCTCCTCCTGCTTTCCCTGAGAATGTGCCCCACCCACCTGCTCACTCCCACCTCCCCACCTACAAATTCCCCCACACTCGGGCATCCAGCCTTCACTAGACCAAGGACTTCCTCTCCACCTATACCCAACAAGGCCATCCTCCCTACATATACAACTGGAGCCATGGGTCCCTCCCTATGTGCTCCTGATGGTGTAGACCCTGGGAGCTCTGGTTGGTTGGTATTGTTGCTCTCCCCATGGGGCCACAAACTCTTTCAGCTCCTGCAGTCTTCTTTCTCACTCCTCCATTGGGAACCCCATGAACAGTTCAATGGTTAGCTGTGAGCATCCACCTCTGTATATGTCAGACTCTGACAGACCTCTAAGGACACAGCTGTATCAGGCTCCTGTCAGCATGCACTTCCTGACATCCACATCAGTGTCTACCTTTGGTGACTGAAAATGAAGGCTCGTCATACCAAAACTTATGGGACACAATGAAAGCAGTGCTAAGGGGAAAACTCATAGCTCTAAGTGTCTACAAAAAGAAATGGGAGAGAGCATACACTAGCAACCTGCAGCATACCTGAAAGCTCTAGAACAATAAGAAGCAAATACACCCATGAGGAGTAAACAGCAGGAAATCAAACTCAGGGCTGAAATCAACCAAGTAGAAACAAAAAGAACTATACAAAGAATCAACAAAACCAGGAGCTGGTTCTTTGAGAAAATCAACAAGACAGATAAACCCTTAGCCAGACTAACCAGAGGGCACAGAGACAGTATCCAAATTAGTAAAATAGAACTAAAAAGGGGAAATAACAACAGAAACTGAGGAAATTCAAAAAAATCATCAGATCCTACTAGAAAAGCCTATTCCTAACAAAACTGGAAAATCCGGATTGAAATGGACAATTTTCTAGACAGATACCAGGTACAAAGTTAAAACAGGAGCAGATAAACCATCTAAACAGTCCATAACCCTACAGAAATAGAAGCAGTCATTAAAAGTCTCCCCACTAAAAAAAGGCCAGGACCAGATGGTTTAAGTGCAGAATTCCACTTGCTTTCATGAGAGTCGGCTGAGGCACCAAGAGTGGCAGAAACGCCTGCAGTGTGTATTCCGTGTATGTCGTTTTCTGGCCCCTGTGATACAACACCAAAGAGAAGCAAGTATGGTTGAGGGAAAGCCATATGTTGTGGGAGATATGGTAACGGACCTATCAAGCCAGGGTGGTTGGAGCTGGTGGCACAGCTCGGTCACCTCTAGAACACAGAGAACTTTGATGGAATTGTGCTGGCTGTAACTTTCAAGCCTTGACTTTAGGATCCTACTGCCAGTGAGGCTCTGTGACCTTCCAGAACAGACCCTCAGCTGGGGACCAAGTATTCAAACACACAGGCCTGTAGGGGACATTACACATGGAGGTCATAATGCTACCTGAGGTTAGTCACTGATCTCCCTGCCTCTCCATCCCTGAAAAGAATGTGTGCAGGAGCACAATGCAGCTGTAAACATCAAGCTAGAGAATGTTCTAGAAAGACTTTGCAAAGTGTACAGTGCAGGAGAAGCAGAGTGTGGCGGCAAATGCCCATAATGGAAGGCTTTGGAAGGCTGAGATAGGATGGCAAGCTTTGTCTCAAAAGGTGTAGGAGGTATCATCGCAGTAGTAGTAGTCTTCCATCATCGTCATCATCATCAGTATCATCTCCTTTTGCCTTAACTGTGGGCCTCCAGATTTGTTACCAGATCAAATACTGTTATGGATTAGAATTAAATTTGACTGTTAATTGTGTCATTCCACAATGAAATGACTTAAACATGAAAAAAAATGTATTTTACATGAAATCCATTTGAGCGGTGTAACACTATGGTCTTTCTGCTATGTCCTGAGTAGTTGTCAGTCTAAGGTCATCTCAGAGTCCAATGAGGCTACACTCCCACATAGTTACACTACATCAGCCATTACATGATACTCCCTACAATTACAGAATGAAGTGTGCCTCTCCCTTTTAGGTCACTCCTAGAAATCTTCTGCTTACCTCCACTGGCCACACAAGCACGTTGGACTGCAGTGGACGCTGGGAAATGTGGTTTTATTCTGAGTAACCATGCGTCTATCACAACAGAGGGGTCCAGTACTATTATTTTAAAAGGAGACAGGCAACTCTAACGTAAGTGATCACTTCTCCATCCTCATCCTTATCTCCCTGTGAAGAGCAGCAGCTGACCTCCCCTGACCTTAAAACCTTCCCTTTACCTCTGAGAGCAAATCACACTTCTGCTTCTCCTCCTCTTCCTTCCCTAAAGCACCACGCCTCAGCACAGGGCTGACCACAGCGTCTCTTCTCAGCCCCAACTCTCCTCTCAGTAATGTCCTCAACTCCAACCAAATAAAGAATCTGCTGTGTCTCCTGAGTCTTGTCTAGGAAGGAAGGTGTCCACGGAAGGGCAGGCCCAGTCATCCAGGCACGGCCTCCCGCATCCCTGCTCAGGACCAGGAGCAAAGGGAGAGACTGCAGCAGGTGCAGGTGGGGCTTCTGCATCAGGCCTCTCTGAACCCCACAGTAGTTGAGCGTAGCCCAGCAGAGCGGTTGCTCGAGTAAGGTGCCCAGTGTGTTGTGGAATGAGCGAGTGTTCCTGACTCTTCAGTATGATGCATCGGGACTTCTGGAAGCCAAAAGAAACAGACAAAAGCTATGAAGATGAGAGGGGAAGTACTGGGCAGAATTGGGGGTGGCTATGATCAAGATATATACATGTATAAAATTGTCAAAAATAAAGTATTTGTAGAGAGGAGACTACTGGTAATAATTGTCTAGAAATTGGATTTCTTGATCCTTGGATGAGAGAGCTGGAGCCCCATATTGGGCACAGGACTTAAAGAAGTACACACTCTTTTAATGTCATCCAACTCCTCCTATTTTTGTGTCTGCCAGCCTCAGGCACTAGTGCTTTCTCATGGAGGAAGCGCCCCCTGCAAGGATGGAATGAAGCAGACAGCAGACAGAGTGTCCTGGTGTCCAGGGAGAGTAGCTGCTGGCTGTGACCTACTGGAATGGACACATGAGCTTAACAGTCATGCTGTAGTGACGTCTGTTCATAAGCTGGTCCTGGGCAGCTTGCTGAGCAGGAAGCCATTTTACTCCTGTGCCAAGTGCTAAATGTGAGCTCCTGAGATGCTAAGTAAGGGTTCACACTCAGCCTGCAGACCTGCCTGAACCCATTACCCTTTCCTCAGACCCCTCTTCAAATACAATGATTTCTGAGTCCATTTCTTTCCATTAGGTAAGCATGGCCCTGCTTCTAAAAGCAAGCACTCAGAATCTGAACAAGGAGCCCCTGCTGGAGGGTCAATGAAACAGTGACCAAAGATTTGCAGAGTCTGGGTAGTTTCTAATGCACTTGTTCTTGGATAACACAGTGATGCTGGCTGGAACTTTGTTTGCCTCCGAGGGCTTTCCAGTGGTGGCTTTAACTGACAGGCACTCCGTAGTGTTTGAGGAATGTTGGCCATATCCTGTACCCTTAGTCAGTAGCACTGTCACGTGTTACCAGAGGACATCTAGGGTGGCCTATTGCTGTTCCATGGTTCGGTGAGCCTTACTCATGTGCACCTGAGCAGTGTGTGCCTCCCTGGTGTGCACTTGTTCCTTTGTGTACCTGCTCCAGGGACATGCCAGCTGCTGGGGTCTGTGATCTATTAACAAGTGCGGAATTCTGTTGTTCCTCTACAAAGAAATATGCACAAAGGCCTTCATATGTGTAACAGCCTTTACTAAAAATGAATAAGATGACATGGGCTTATATAGAAAAAACATAATGCTCCAGCAGACATTCAAGAGCTTTAAAGAAAATAAAAAGGTGGTCAATTTCACAACTGGGGCTCTGGCCCTATTGGAAAGCCATTTCCCATTCTTAGTGAGTAGAGAAAAAACAAAATTCAAAGCTTCTTTGGGACCCAACCTCATCTTTCACTCAGGGTCTCCTCTTGATTCCTGAGACACCACCATCCACTTCTTGCCTCTAAAACCCACAGTTCTCAACATGAAGCGGTGTCCCCTTGCCCTTTCAGAATGGTTCTGCATGATCTTCCCAAACTGACACCAATGCTGGGCCTTAGCAGCCCCCTCTGAGCAACCTTGACGACTTCCTGTCCCAATTCCCACAACCAACATGTCACCTCCTCCTTCCTCAGTCTAAAGGAAGCTCCAGGGACACTTGTCCATGCTCCTTGACATGTTCTCATTGTCTGAAGCACTTCAGAAGTTAACTATGGCAAAGAAAGTACACAGAGAAAGTATACAAATGCATTACCAATCACAACAACATAGCTGGGCTCCTTAGCCTCGCTTTCTTATTTAAAATGAAGGCCAGGCTTGCCTGAAGTCCTAGCTTCTTGAAAAGCTGAGGCAAGGTTCACAGAAACCAGAAGCTTAAGACCAGCACAGGCAAGAAAGTGGGGCTCCATCAGTGACACTGTCAGAACCATGAAGGTGCACTATTCTGGACCATGTAAAGTTAATTCTCATGGACGGGGTACAAAGGCAGGCATGTCTGAACTGTGGCACGGGAGGAGGTACCTATTAGTGACCTCTTGGAAAGTTAGCCACAGGTAGCCATCAGGAAATAGGAAGGACATTAGTAGTCACGGAAGGCTATGGGCAGTCTGTGAGCCAGGAAGGCTACAGTCAGGTGTGTGGGGAGCAAGGAGGAAAAGCAGAAGCAGCTCCCTGTCCCATTGACCCAGATGACACTCCACCAGTGGAGAGGCAGCTGAGGCAGCTTTCCAGGGCAACTCTTTGGACAGTAGGCCTCTAAGTAAGTAAAGCTCTTCAGGGCCTGAGGTCGGGTTAGAGGGGAAGCTTATACTCAACAACACTAGGACTCAACATCATGACCAACCTACGCTTGTGCTCAGGGGAAAGGGTTGTGTCTGCAATATTCCTACAGCCAAGAGGCTGCCTCCATGCTACTGCAGGGGTCCGTCTGACCTGGACCCACACCGAGGTAGGAAGAAAAAGGCTGGGGCTGTCTGGGAACTGCAACCACAGACTCCTATCTTCACAGCCGGCCCATGCCACGATCAGAAACTTAGTCCAGGATCCTTGGTTTCCTCTCCTCTCCTTGAGAGCAGGTTTCTATGTATACTACAGTCACGGGGCCAGCCTGAGGTTCAGCTGGAGATCATTGAATTGTTTTGTGTGGCAGAGAGTGGGGGAAGAGGTTAGGGTGTGGTCAAGAGCATGGACGAGAGGGACTGAGGAGGCCTGTTTGTTTTCCCCAGCTAGGATCAGTCAGACTCCTCCCATCTGCATGTGCTCATCTACAACATGATGGGGCTGTTGTTTATGGGTAGAAAATACTTGCCCGGCCTGTGCCAAGCCTGGGGACCACTCTTAGTGCCTCAAAATAAAGAAATAATTTCAATAAATATTTCCTACTCCTCAAGGGAAACCTGTTCTGTGTCTTTCATGCTCTGATCTCTTCCATCTGTGGTGGCCAATTGTGGGCAGCCCCAACCCTACTGCATAGCTCACTAGCCTGTCTCCTCAGTTGAAGTCGAGTTAAAAAAGGGCAGAAGATAGAATTTGGAGGAGGAGCTTTGGCTTTTTATTTTCTATACCAGTGCCCTTGACTGAGAGAAAATGATGGTGTTGGTTCAGAAGATTCAAGAGGCCACCAAGCTTTCTAGCCTAATGCTCACCATAGGAAAATGAAACTTTCAAAGCTAGAAGAATCTTTGATTTTACATGTAAGATGTTATCCAGACCCAGAATTGTTCCTGTCTAAAAGAACTTCAGGGACAAAGATGGAGAAGAGACAGAAGAGACTACAGGAAAGGTGGTCCAGTGACCTGCCAAACTTGGGATCCATCTCAAGGGGAGGCTCCAAGGCTTGACATTACTACTGATTGTCAGGAGCCATAATGGGACAAGCTAATAATTAGCAGGTGATCATCCTGAAATGTTTGCCTGGATTATAATCTACAATGAGTGTACACACACAGCAAGGCTGTGTGGATATATTTTAGGAGAAATCCCTGCTATTAATATGCTTTTCCTATTATTACTATTATTACTAAACATATATAACAATCACTAAGCAATAGTACACCCCTTTGGAGCAGATCTCTGCAGATCCACGAAGATGTACTGTCTTGTAGTGATGCTATATAGACAAATAGATGACTTCTTAAGTTTTAATGATGATCCTATAAGATAAACATTTTCTGTTGTAAACTTCTATTTCAATTTATGATTTGAATTTTGGTGTGAACTTGTGATGAACTTTGTAACATGTGATCATGTACTCTGAAAGATGTATAAGACAAAGGGACTTTCGTTAGTGGCTCGCTTCTTCTTCTCTCTTCTTCCTCTCCTCTCTGCTCTCTCTCTCAGTCTCTCTCTCTGTCTCTGTCTCTGTCTCTCTCTCTTTTCTCTCTCTTCACTCTCTCTCCTCTTTCTTCTCTTCCCTGCTTAGAATCATTTAGGACCTTTCCACCTTTTCTCTTAGATAGCTTTCATAGGAAACTTTTTACACTTAGTAATAAACTGTAATAACTTCTTTAAGTGTCTTTTCTTCCTGGGACCTCAAATTAACAGACCCAAGTTAGAGCCTGGCAGCGCCTGCAGAGAGAGTACAAAGGCCATTTGCCTAATCCTCTGCTGTCCCTGGCTGAGGTGTTAAGTGCCAGAAACAGCAGTTTCTGGCCTCAGAGGATCAAACAGATAACAGATCAGCTACAGTAGCCTAGTAAATAAACTGTAGTAACATAGACAAGTAAGATTTTAGTAATTAGCAACCCTAAATACATCATAAGACCAAGTCTTACCCCGGCCTATACTCTTCCAATCCCTATCCCCCTCAGCTGCCTCAAGAAGAACCGACCAGAGGAGACAAAAGAAGATCACCTTCTCCTCCCACCGAGTTGGGCCAGGCTCCAAGTTAGCTCAGAATGACAAGAGTATTAGGGCTCCCTAATTCAGAGACACAAATATTTAAAACTGCAGGACCACGAGAGGAGACTGCTAGCCTTGGGCCTCAGTGATTAGCTACAGAAAGTACAAGGCCAAAGAAACAATAGACTACTGAGCATTCCGGGAGCCTAAAAATAAAGATGGAGAGAGATGGACAAGGAGAAATTCCTAAGAGGAACATGGGCAGGATAAGAGTAAATGTGTAAGTGTGTAATGGGCCATGACCACCCCCCATCCTGCCTCGAGATGTCTGCCTAAACCTGTGTGCTTTACTCCCCAGGTACCACACACATAAAGTTTCAAGGACTTAGTCTAACATTAACCAGAAGGTCCGCTAACCCAGATAAGCATTCGCCCACAGTTCAGTTCCAAATGGCTGTTACTGTGAAGTTAGTCCCACCCTACCCTGGACCTGTTTAAGCAAGTTTGAAATAGCCAATCATGTGCAACCGTGCCAAAGTCCCCTGCCTCCCCAATCCTTTTCTATATAAACCCTATGCTTTTGGGGTTCTTGTTCGGTTCCTCTGTCTCCTGCGAGAGATACGAACTGGCCCGGAGCTCCGTCATTAAACTGCCTACCTACCTCATGTATTTATATCAAGATGATCTCTTATGTGTTCTTGGGTGGACTCTTCCAGGACTTGAGTGAGGGACTCCTTTCGGGACCTTTCAGTAACAAATTAACTTTTGAAATAGACTTATGTTTTTCTTATTGCCAGTTCTAGGACAACTTGGGAAAAATGAAAAAAAAAAAAAAGTTCTGTTTCTGACAGGAGGGATCAAGTGGAGGAGGAAAGGATGGCTGTAGTAGGTAGTCATTAGGGGGCAATGTGGAAACCTAGAACAATGAGAACTTCCTAGAACCTGTGAAGGTGACTGTAGCAAGGACTCCTAGTAATGGAACATGAACTGGCCATCTTCTGTAAGTATGTAAAGGTCCCAGTGGAGGGACTGGGATACCAACACAGCCACAAAACCTTTGACCTGCACATGTCCTACCTGCAAGATGTGCTGGGGCAATGGTAGTTCAGATGGTGATGGGAACAGATTCAGAAATCAACACCCAAACTTTAGGTTAAGCTTAGGAAACCCCACAGAAGAGAGGGAAGAAGGATTAGGAGCCAGAGGGTTGAGGAAATTAGAAGAACAAGGTCCCAAGAATCAACTAAGGATGATAGGATCTTACAGAAACTGAAATGGCAATCACAGAACCTGCATGGATCTACATTAGGTTCTCTGCATATTGTGGTTGTTAAGCTTGGGGTTTTTGTGGAGTTCCTAACAGTGGGAGTAGGGGTGTCTCTGACCCTTTTGTCTGTCCTCAGGACTCATTCCTCTTACTGAGTTGTCTCTGGAGCTTGATGAGAGTGTTAGAGCCTAGTCTTATTGCATCTTGTTTTGCCATGGTTGGTTGATATCCCTGAGAGGCATGCCCTTTTCTGAAGTGGAATAGAGTTGCAGTGGATCCAAGGGAGAGGGGAGGTGGTGGTGAGGACTGAGAGGAGTGGAGGGATGTGAACCTGCAGTTGGGATGTATTGCATGACAGAAGAATAAGTAAAAAAAAAAAGCAAATATTACCTCCCTCAAAATTCTTAAACAAAAGCAAACAGTACCACCATCATATAAGGAACCATTTTGTGTTTATGGATGCTCTTGTTTTTCTTGTTATGTGGTTTAAATGTAGGATTGCTTGTTCACAAGTACATCTGAGATGTGTGGTGTTGATTGCCATAATACCAACCACTGGGGATGCTTAGGCAGGAAAACTGAATGTTCAAGATTAGTATGAGTTCTTGAATTTGTGTGTAAAATAGGATAGAATACCTTCTCTTAGGAGAAAAAAAAAGTAAAACTGAGAACTTTCTTAAAATATTTGTGTTGTATTTTGCTTGTTTGTTTTTTCCCATTTATTTTTAATCATGTATGTGTACAGAGAGACTCATATGTCCATGAGTGCATGAGGATAGAAGAGAGCACTGAAAACCAAAGAGGTGGACTCATAGGCAGTTGTGAGCCTGAGAAGCAAAATCCTTATTTACCAAACTATGTCTCCAGACCCAAACAGAGAATACTTGAAAATATTCACATTCATTTTAAGGAACAGATGCTAAAAATACCAGATGAGATCTAGGGCCACAGAACCTGCCTATGTTTTTGTTTTTGTGACAAAGCCTCATAATCCACTCTTGCCTCAGCCTAATTGTTTTGTGCTTTTTGCATCAAATTTGACAACAAGTTACAACTTGACTTCTGTTGTTGTGCTAAAGCAATGACCAAAGCAACATGAAGAGTTATAGGGTTCATTTGGCTTCCTGTTTATAGTCTTGCATAGGGGAAACCTAGGGAGGAACTGAAGCAGACCCTGGTGGAATACAAATTACTGGCTTGCTCAGCCTGCTCTTCTCTACTGCACAGTCCAGTATAGCTAAGGATAGTATTGCCCACCTTGGGTTGGGTGCTGTCACACAGATCATTAATAAAGGAAATGGCCTAAAGTCATGTTCAAAGTCTCTCCGCTCAAGTGACTCTAATTTGTATCAAGGTGAAAAAAAAACCTAATGCACAATGGTTTGCATATGCCTTATCAAATTAATCTGTGAGGTACATGATGTGAAATTCATAAAGAAAAAAATATAAAGTTAAAAATAAATTAAATTAAATGAAGAAAAAAGAACATTATTAAAAAAGACATCTGGGGAAGAAATGTGTGGATACAACTCAACAAATAGTGGAAGGATTTTAAAATACTTGTTCCTCCCATAAATGCTCATCAAAAGTTGACCTTGGCTGAGGATTTGCTCAGTAATCAAGGAGATAGGATAACCTGTGTTGTGTACTGTCAATCTCTTTCTCCAGTCATTCCTATCATTGTCCAGTGAGCCCATAAAAGTCTGATCATGATGGAAATGATGGAGTTTATGCAAGGCTCCCCAGGCTGCAGTTGTTGCTGAGTGCTGTGTCTACCAACAGAAGAGACCAACATTGAGCCACAGACATGACATCATTCTTTAGAGTTACCTGCCAATAATGTGGTTGCAGGGTGACTAAATTGGACTCTTTCCTATCTAAAAAAGACAATGCTTTGTTCTTACCTGAATTGATACTCTTCTGCCTTGGAGTTATCTTTCCTGTATGCAGGTTTCTCCCAAAACCTCAATCTTACTGAATGTCTTACATAGAGTTTCAGAATGTTTTATTCTCCAAAAACATAATTGACACAATATTGTACCAGACTAACAAACTTACTTCATGTCCAGGGAAGTGTGACAATGGGCCCAAATTGGAGATTACACATCTTATATCTGAAGTATAGGAGATCCTTTAGGATATCTCTTGGTGCTACAAAGTCTTTGATTAAATTACATTGGAAAATAAAGCAGCCTATTCCAATCAGGATGACAAATGATACAGAGACATCAGAAATACAGGTAGGCATCACTACCTGTGGAAAGGTGACAACTTGCTGAGGTGCTGGTAGAGGAAGGTGGAGAAAATATAAAATGGATAGAAGAGGAATTACTTTTAAAGGTCAGCTAAGGCCACATGACCAATTATAGAACAGAGAATTCACTCATGTGTTTTTGTTTTATTTAATTTAGAATGTATTTATGTAGACATTTGTGTTTTCTTGTTGTGTTAAGGAGTGTCCTGTGTCTACCCCACCATGGATCTAGAGCTGCTTGGGAAGGCAAACCAGGGAAGTTTGACTTTGCCACCCCAGGATGGCTCAGGGTGTGGGGATGAGATTTCTTATCTTTTGTGGGCAGCTGGCTTGTGTTGTTGGTCTTTGGCTGGGAGCACAGAGAGGTCTTCTGCAGAGATTATAGGTGGCTTTGTAAGCAAGGCCTTCTCCAATGCTCCCCATGGCAGATGCTGATGAAAAAGACAGTTCATGGTTTTAAAGCATTTATTAAAGTCATGGCGGAGAGTGGTGATGAGTAAAAACCTTACCTCCTATTCTCAGGGCTGGCCTGAGGTTAAATATCTTTGCAGGGAGGAGTATCTGGGAAGAAAAGCTTAATTGGCTACACCCTTCTGGCCTTTAGGTACCTCATTAAATAGAGATCTGTCTTTAGTCTATGTGACTTCTGATCATATCCTCTACCTGTTGGGGGCTAGGGGAATTCCTTTACATGACTGAAGGACAAAAATCTATGGAGGCCCCATGTCTAGAGTTTGGATTCTGGGGCCATGGCAGAAAGCCTGCTATCCCTCAGGATCACCTTGGGTCACTGGTGTTTCCAGCCTGTGCTCAACAGAAACTGGCTGTCATCCAAGGTACTACATGACCAATTGTAGAAAAAGTATTCACTCATGTGTGGTTTTGTTTTATTTTATTTAGAATGTATTTATTTTGAAATTTGTGTTTTCTTTCCTCAGTTTCTTTATCAGGTGATTGAACATCAATATAGAGTAACATCAAGATAAAAGAAGAATGTGTCTTGACATATATGGCCATGTATTCTAAATTTAAAATGTGATTGCAGTTGTCTATGTCTCCTTGTCAATACTGGGACACTGTAGGGCTTGATCTTGTGAGAGTCTAAAGAATGGTGAGAAATCTCTGTGAGTTCATATGATTATTAGTCCTTTTTTTCTTAATGATATTGTTTTACTGAAGTCACCCAATACCTCTTTCCCTTATACTTATTGATCTGCTTTTCTTCATAGATCCCTGAGCCCTAGTGGTGTTGATGTGTTATATAGCTGATGGCAAGGAGATAATCCTGAAGACAAACCTTACTTATGTCATCAAATATGGAAGAGTTGAGCTGGTCCCCAACTAGAAGTCTTACCTCTGGTGATTGGAATTTAAATTGCTAGAAAGTATACCACATGCTTCCAGAGGAAAAGGTAAAGGGAATAAATACCAAGTGGGTCCCACTACATAATGATTTTCTCCTCTTCAAAATGTACATTTAAAAACAAGCAATGTACCCTCTTACAAAATGGTTCCTCATCTAAGGCTCAGGGAAAAGTGAAGATGGTAGGGAAGATCTTGAGAGTCAAAGGATAAGGAAGCTAGCTGTGAACATATATCTTCTAGGATTAGCAGAATGCACACCATGAAGTCTTACCAATATGACCTCCAAAACATAATGAGAAAAACAGTCACAGTGTGCATGACAGCTTGGAAGGAAGAAAGCTGGCAATGTATACTCTACAGAATCATTTACAGGAAACTATAAACCTGGGAATGGAAGAGGTTGTCATCCTCAGGGACAACCAGAGAACAAATATTCGCGATGTAGTACCAATAATGATTCATCAGAACATAAATATATTCAATTTTCCACGGTCTCTACAATTTGTACTTCAAAAAGATTGGATATGCAAATACATATACACATTCAGTAAGAATTGATGAAATATGTGGGTATGTACATTTTACGAGTTCAGGGAGGTGCACAAGGAGTGTTTTAAAAATAGAAAATATAAATGAAAAGCACTTAAAGTACAATGCCAAAAATAAACTACCAAATAATCTTTAAAAAGTAGAGCAGCAAACAGACCTTTGAGGAAAACATGACACTGACCAACAATAGCTAATGGAAAGAAATAATGTGTATGTGCTTTGTATGTGCATGCTTGTGTGTGTAATATGAAACCCAAATAATCTTTAGTACTCATATTTTGTTAAAATGAATGATGAGACCCTACATCTAGAGTGATTTATACGTTTGTATACTTCACTGACCTTATTGTGATAAAGATCTTGTGTGGGATATTTCCATTAGCGTTTTTCCTCACTTAATGAAACACAACCATTTCATAATGAAATTGTGTTTTTTTTTTTTTTTTTTTTTTTTTGAGAGGAACAGATTTTATTATTTCCTCGTAGTTGGAGACTAAGACTTCTGTAAAGATTTCAATTAACAAGAAGTGTCAATTTCACCTGAAGTTTTACAAACTGTAAAGCCTTCTTAACCACCAGGACACAGCCGTCAGGAACACACTCACTTTCCCATGTCTTTCAGTACCAGCAGAGTGGTACCCCAGCTTTGACTCAGAGAATGAGAATTTTACAGGCTTTCCCCTGCCTATTTTGTGCTAACACAGGATTAATATGACTATTTCTCCATTAATTTACTAACACAAAAGCACCCACTTTAATGCCAGTTTATTTAATATAATGTTTTATATAGGGAAAGTTCTTTTGGAGAAAAAGAAGAGCACTCTCTCCCAGACAAACCACTAACCTATTATGTTTCAAGAAATGTTCCAACTTTGCTATTGTCAAAAATATTAAAGCTGTGTGGATGAAACCAGTTCCAAATGATATTTACAACTCTGTGGTGAGCATTCCATCAGAAAAGTAACTGGGCTTCTTGATAAAATGAAAAAATTTTCCCTTGACACTAGAGCAGAAAAAGCTTTGCAGATCATAATAAGAGTCCACTTGTCCCTACTCAAGTTCTTCAAATAATCCAAATGGAATGAAGCCAATTAAACCCCCTGTAAACTCTACCAACTGCAGACAAGTACCTCAAAGAATCAAGCTGTCGGCTCTTACCTATTCCTCCCCTGGAACATGGTTTACAAACAGGACTGCTACTGGGTAATGTTCTCGTCCCTGGTGTTCCACTTCTAACTCTGCTGCCCACTGAGTTGGTAGCAGTAGCTTAGGGGGCATTCTCTGGTCAGCATCACTGTCAGATGGAGCCTGGTAGCACAAAGCCAATGCTCACTTCACATTCATACAGAACGGTTTTACCAGAGGTGACCAGTCCTGGAAGAGAGCTGGAGATGAGTTGGCTTATAACAGTCCATCCACTTGTGCAAGTTCCAGGGGGTATAGATAGTGACTGTTGAACTATGTTTCTCCCAACAGAAGACACACTGGAGCTACAGAAACTGTTCCAGGCACAGTGGGGCCTGCACCACTCAGGAGCTCTGTCAAAGGCTGTTCTTCAGAGAGGATACCAGACTTCTTTCTTTGATTTTCAGTTTTTAAAAACAAGAACTAACAAAAACAATTGCTGCTAGACTGGGGTGGGTGATTTTGAAATGGGACAATCTTTTAATCTACAGAGCAAGTGTCTTGGAGAGAGGCCGTTGCTAAAGTGAAGCTCAACGTTTGAATCAGCTTCCTCCAGAAATACAAGAAAGAAAGAATTTTTTAAAAAGCACTTGTCTTGTTCATTTGTGGACTTGGAACATGGTGTCTCATGTTAAGATATCTTTGCTTAAACCAAGCAGATGTTACAATAGAGTGTTTTCACCCATGCCCCAAACAACCTGTTTTAAATTCAGATTGGGCTATGTTTAGCAATTAGTCTTGTGGAGGAAAATGCTAACAACTGCTTTCACTATTACTTTCCCTATCAATTCCTGTTTTCAACTGTGTGCCTTGAGCTTTGTGCACTTTGCAGCTATGTGACCATGCCATCAATCCTCAATGCTTCCCAGAGAAGTTGATATCTCGAACTGTCCCACCAAAGCCTCTGGTATGGCTTTATGTTTGTAGCAGAACCTGATTGAGAAGATGGAAGCACTAGAGGCTGGTCAGAATTCACCCTGCTGTCCCAGCTCTCATGGGGACCAACTCTTACTGAGTGGTTTCCATTCTGCTATCCCCTGATCTCAGCCTTGAGTAGGGTGGAGTCCTCCCTGGTTTCTGGGTTTGATACTGTAGAGATTGCCCAACAGTGGGGGCTGCTCCCTGGGTTCCCTCTTGAGATGAATAGTTTTTAAAGCAAAATAGAATAGTTCTTGGTCCATCTCATTTTAATGGGTGCATTTAATACATATAAAAGGTCAGGGTCCACCCTGCATCTTGTAAACATCATGTTTGATATTTGAGTGCAACAGGGAGTTGCACTGTTGTTTGAAGGCTCCTTTCAGCTGCGGTAAAGCTGTATTACCTGTTTCACTACACCAACAGTGCTCTTTAGTTCTTCACAAAAGTCTGAAGCTTATCTAGTTGTGTTTCATTAATAAACAAAACTAGACATGACAAGGAAATGTATTTTTCTCCTCAAATTTGCTTGAAATTGTGTGTTTTTAAGTAAAGTTAGAGTCTTATATTACAAACACAATCTGACCCCCTTGTCCTTTTGATACTATGTCCCTCCTTACTATGTTATCTAATATTCTTAACATCTTCCTTGTACATTGTAAATGTATTCTAAAATCCAGCACTTTTGTGATGACCATCAACATATGCATTACTGTCACTGTGCTTCACACTCTGCTAACAGTCACTCTTATTTCCATTTTCAAATCAGTGCGTTTCATTGCATCAGGAGTCTATGATATTCCAAATGCCAACAGAGGGAATTTACCATTTAGGTGATGTTTTAGTTTCTATCACTGTAACAAACATAATGATCAATAGAAACACTTGAGATAGGTGTTTATTTACTTATAGACCTTTGTCACAGTATAGTACATGAAGCCAAGGCATGAAATTGGATGTAGGCACTCAATGAAACCAAATGGAATAATGCTGATTATTGTCTTCAAGTGCGTATTTTCTGAAGTCCTCTTTCTTATAACTCCCAGATCAACTTGTCCAGAGTTGGCACTGTCCACAGTCAGTAGGGTCACCTTATACTGATAATAAATTAAGTACGGGGCTTACACACAAAATACAGGTCAAAGTTATAGTAGCCATTCCTCAATTGAAACTCCTGGTACTCAATATCTTCAGGTTTGTGCACTTATGAATGAAACCATTTTCTACTGAACTTTAGTATTTTGTATGACAATGGACTGTGCTGTTCTGTTAGTAAGTTCAAATTTGTATATTACTTAAAATTTTTGTAAGATTATTACTGCTTTTGTTGAGACAAAGGAAAAGATATGTTGAATATCATCTAAAATATTACAGTATTAAAGTTTCAATAATGCAATTTATGTTTGTACTTCTGTATAAAATTTGAATCTGGTCTAACTACAATAACATAACACTTTGGGACAAGATACACCCTAGCAACCCTGCACTAGAAGCCAGATGGAAAAAACCTCCACAACCACCATGACCTTCCCCCTAGTGCTGTGGTAGAGAGGGAGGAAGGTGATCCAGACACTGCAGAACACCAGCATGCTGAAAGTTAGGAACTTGGCTTTATTGAATCTGTCAGGAAGGTTCCTGGCCAGGAAAGCCAGAACAAAGCTCCCCAGAGCCAAGGAGCCCAAGTATCCCAGGACAAAGTGAAGGCAATGACTGAGCCTTTGTTGCAAATAATGACAGTCTTCCCATGTTCAGATGTATATCTCTGTCCATAAATGGAGGAGATGTTACCAACCAGGTTACACAGAGAATAAGTTGGATTAGGGTACAAATGGGAATGACCAAGTTAGGTGCCCCTGCTGCCAGCATCCCTCTCATTCTTCTTCCTGGAGTAGTGAGCTTGAAAGCCATGACCACAGTTATTGTTTTGGCCAACACTGTAGAGAGAGCCACAGTGAAAAATACTCCAAATGTGGTCTGCTGCAGGATGAGGTGGCCTGGCTGGGGTGTCCAATGAAGAGCAATGAGCAGAGAAAATAGAAACTGAGAGAGATGAGCAGGATGTAGCTGAGAATGCGGTTATTGGCCTTCACAATTGGAGTGTTATTGTGCTTTATAAAAGTGACTAGTATTAGAAATGTGAGGACAGAGAAGGCCAGGGCCATGCAGCCTAGAGCCATCCCCAATGGCTCTTCATAAGCCAGGAATGACACAGCCCTTTGGAGGTAGAGGGTTTGCTGTAAGTTGGCATACTTATCACCTGGACACCTCACACACTGCTCCGTATCTGATGGTGAACAACAATAAAAACTTATATCATATAATATTCATGAGCTTAATAATTGAGTGTTTGCATTATTCAGATGATACCCCAAAATATTTTGGTATTCAGATTTATTCCATTCCTAATCGCTGCCGGAAGCACTGACGTAAGGCTGTTCTGTATTAATCTATGCTTTGTGAAGTAACAAAACAACATAATGGAAAATGCAGGAGAACAAACTACTTATTTATTAAGCAGAAGGTAAACATGTTATTTTTTAATGTGTTATGAATAATAACATGCATATTCTCAGATTATTTAATTTTTTTAAAACATAAACCTTTTCACTCACAGACATGTGCAGTGTGCAGACATAGCTCTCAATGCCAGTTGATCAACTGCAGTATGACTATGTTGGGCTTGTGGGTTGTGCCCTTTGTCTCTATCTTCAGATAGGCACAACACCATGTAAATCCTCATGCAAAATATTGTTTGCATAAAGAATATTTCCATTATTCAAGACATATGACTCACAGACCTATCCATGTCCCTCAATTGTGATAAGACATCTTCTTTCCCAACTCTGCATTCCAACTAGATGTCATGAAGTTTATGGATACTCACATTCATCCCCTTTTCCTTATGTAAGCTGTGATTGCTGATATGCATTATCACATCTCTGGGTGCATTGTTGAAATCTTCACTCTTGCTCTAATTCTTTGACAAGAACTACTCAATCCTTTCAATCTTCCATGCTCTTAAAATTTATTTAATTAAACAACAGCTGCTACCCTAAGCATCTGGTCTTTGTCAGGGACCAAGCTGAATGATAGGAGGGAAAGTTTGTGGACTGATCATGAAGACCAGTTACTTTGTACAAAGAATCACATTAGATTAAGGTTATGTATAGATTATGTCTAAGTTTTGTTTAAAATGGTTACAGATGTATGTCCCCTAAATGTTTTCTGAATAATATAAAATCAATAGCCATCATATTGTGAAAGAAATGATTTGTTTGTAGAAGATAACGCAGGTTGTTTGCAGGATACAAAAGAAGTTGATACCATTCAAATGATTAAATTCAGAAACAAAGCAATGTGAAGTCTACAGTTTCCATGTAGGCCATTTTACATTTTTATTTGGAAATGAAAGATATTAGATTTCAGCAATTTTTTCTGCATGCAAACGTGTACCTGTCTCATTGGAAACCTCATTTTCTGGGCACTGGGCACAATCAAAGCAGCAGTCTGCTGTTTGTTCCTGATGAATTTTCCTGAGTCCAGCAGTGCATGTCACACTACAATAGAGGTGGGAACCTGAGGAAATATACATATATTTATATATATAATATATATATATATATATATATATATATATATATATTATGTATATACACCCATACTAATTTGTCTGTGTATGTGTAATGCATGTATGCATTGTATGTATAATGACCCATAAATTTATTTATGGAACATTAACAGATATGGCTATGTTTATTCCTCTGCTAAACTGCATCACTTATCAATTTCAGTTACTTTATTATTTTCTCACACCCTGAAATGCCCTCAAAGTCATACAATATTTATTACATCATTTAATATTATATATGTAACATTTAGGTTGTAGCAATTTAAATATTTTCTTTCTAAAATTATTAAACCAAGGCACCAGTTTCTGTCACAAGATTTATGAATTAAAAAAATGAGGACATTGAGTTGTGTGGAGAGAGAAGGTAGGATAAATCAAGAAAGAGTTGTCTGATGAGTATCAACAAAGCATGTCATATAAAACTCTCATAAATCTAATGAAGTTTTTCTAAGTTAAAAAGAAAACCTTGAATCTGGACAAATATTTCTGTTAATCAATACGTGTTGTAATTCTTTAGGATATAAAGATGATCACACAGAAACAAAAATTTCATTGTCTATATACAGCTATATAATTTTATTATATATATTACTTAAAATTTAATAAATGTATTTTTGTAGTGTGTGCTGGATAGACATGGAGGTACAATTGAACGTGGAATCCAGAGACCTATGATTCCTGTGACCTAGATTTACATGAAGTTGTGAGTTAGTAAAATTTGATGCTCATAACTGAGGTTGAACCTTGGGCAAGAACAGCAATTGGTATTAACTACAGAGCTATAACTTCAAAATATCTTATTTTAAAATTTAGATATCCTGAAAAAAATGAAAATTGTTGTATACCCACCGATGTTCCTCCTGTGGCCCACTCCAAGTCTTCAGATATTTGAAGCTGTTGGCTGTGAGGGAAACAAGAACAATAGGCTCCTAGTTTGACTTTTAATCCAAGGCCTTGTGGAAAATTCCAAATGTTGAAAATGTCATACTCTGCACACTGATTTTCCCTGTGACTCATGTTCACCAGTTCACCAACAGGATTAATAAATACTCTAGTCTTCAGCAAGGAAGCTGCCTAAATGGGATGCATCATCAGATGATTACATGTACATACTGATTAAGGAAAGGTAAAATTGAGAATGTCCCCTCAGTTTTTATATTTTTCAGAAAAGACAGCTATATTAAGATAATCCAATGTACTTATATATAATATAATTCATGGGTAATTAAAAATTCATATACTCCATTTTAAAGTTTCAAAACATAAATAAAGCTAAGATAAATAATATCCAAATAAGAAGTAACATGATGTGAGTGTGTGTTTATGTATGAGTATGTGTGATCTTGAATATATATGTGTGTGTGTGTGTGTGTGTTGTGCACATGTTTTTCAAGAATAATTTTTAAAATTGAAGCTGTGTATGTGAGCATGAGTGGGAATCTGAATATCTGGAAGTTGTGGAAACAAAGGATGGTAGTGTGTCATTCATGTACATACAGTTTTCATATATGAAATAAACATAAACTTATTAAATATGCAGTCTTCATCACTTAGGTTTTGACAAATAACTGTTACTTTAAATGAATAACTATAATCACAGTACCTATTATTGAGATAATTATTCTTGAGAAAATTATTCTGGTCTAGTTATAACTTAATGCTTTTATGATAAAACTCTTGACTCCTATTTTAAATATTGAACTCATTGATAAAATGTTGAGACACATTTTCACAACCTCACAGACATTCATAACAAAAATATTGTCTCCTATTATAATGTTTATCCTTGTGCATCTTACATATCCTGTAAAAGACTCATTGGGTAGTTTTATAATATAGAAATCTTTTTATTTCAAGAATAATCTCTAACAAATTTATGTGAGTTTCTCAGGGCCATTTAAAAGATCACATTGATATATATAAGCATAATGAAGTGTAAGAAACTTTACCTGCTGACAGTCAGTGAACACTCCTTTGGGTTCTGCCATTTCCTGAGACTCTACTTGTTGAAGAATGAGTTCATGGTAGGTGTGGGCCACAGCATACACAGCATTATACAAATTCAGGCCTTCACTCAGGGCCATGTCAAATTTGTGCAGTGCTAACCATTCCTCTGTGTTGCTGAATGTAAAATGACCCGTTTTGATATTGCTCTTCTTAGAGATGGAACAATTAAAATTATTCCACAATGGCATACAATGAGAAATGTCTACTGGGTACATGGCAGAGTTCATTGTTTGTATAAAATTCCTTAATTTAGGAATCTCCCTGTGGTGGTGTTCAAAAGTGACAGTCCCATGAAAGAAATCAAGGCTGACATCTCTTTTATTTATGATGACATCCCATTGTGAGGGTGTGATCCAAATTCTCTGTGCACATAAATATCTCCATTTTCTAAAGCTGACTTCTAGGTAGAGTTCATTTCACCATAAATGATAACAACCCTTGCTGTTGATGTCATAATTTGTTTATCATATATCTTAGCGTTTGTCAAGTATATCTGCATGTTTTCTGGGATCATATTCACAAAAGCTAAACAGATCCCATTCCTTTGCATTTCTTCTCTCAAGTCTGAGAGAAACTGAATACCCTGGTCATCATCTGAGATGACCAGTCCAATCCAAGTCCATCTAAAATGAAGCATCAGGAGACCATGCCATGGGACAAACAGGTGTCCTTGGTTGCTATCTGATAGACATGGGGAAATTGGTCATGGTCACTCAGGTTAGGATTAAATGGTCCAAAGAAAATCTAAACGATGTAGAAGAGAGGATGAAACATCCACATGAGGAATATGATCTTAAGGAAGTTTGGACTTATATACAAATAACATAACTCACCTTTCAGAACTGTCATTAAGGATAGTAAAATTATTCTATAAATAGCATGTATTGTTCTTTTTGTATTCTAGACTATACTTGTCAAGTCTGAGCATTCTAGAAAAGTGTTTTGTCCTATTTCCTACAGTGTTTCTATGATCTGATTTTTAAATCCTTATAAGATGTGTAAAACAGCACACACAGAAACACATGCTGACCAAGGTTTCTCCCTAGGCACCTATGAATGGAATGAACATTGTTAACTCATCCAGTGTCACACATTCTCACCTTCAGTCTCCTAAAAGAAATTGCCAGTTTTAAGGATGTTATCCATGATGGTCTTGTAAGTTCTATATCACAAATTTCCCCTATTCCACATTCATAATTTATTAAAAACAAAATAATTGTTTTGTGATGAATGTCCTTCATCCAGAAATCCAGAAGTGTCTTCACACTGGCCAACAATGCGAAGAGTATCAAAGACATGTTGGGTAAAAGATAAGGATTCTTATTGATCTCATCAATAGCAAAAAACATTACGAAAAAATCCTCATATCTTCTTGCTGGTATGCTACAAGAAGCCATAGGATTGATTAAGGAGGATGTACACAAATGATTTGAGTTTCCTTTCTTATTAGAGAATTTAATCAACAAGTAAAATTGTATAGTGATACACAAAATTTTTTTATGTTAAAATTTTTTTTTTATAAATCAAATATCTTTATCTCATTGATTATTTTAAGAATCAAATAAGACATCAAGATATTTCATGTTTCTTATTACATTCATATCCCTTAGTACACTAAAATATCATTAACACATATTGAATAATATTCACAACACAGAATCCTATCTCTGATGCTTGAGCACAAAATATTCTTTGGAAATGAAACATAGTAAAAGAGGGCAAAACACTAAAGAGTGCATAATAAAAATATATATATTCAAAAGCCATTATATGATACCACCTGACATACAGTGAGAGTATTCAAAATGCATATATAACTGCATAACTTCTCTAACAATCAGTTTACTTTAAAAAGATTATCTATGTTTCTATAAGCAAATTTTACAAATCTCAAAGAAAAAAACTTTTTGAAGTTAAACCTTAAGAAAATACTAATTCCATGCACATTGAGAAAAATTATCAGTAATGATATTTCCATGAGGTTCATAGAGTATGCTTTTTATATTTTTGAAATGTTAATGATCATTAAACATGATAATTATTTTAGAACACATTTCATTTACATTTATATATCCATCTCAAAATATAAAAGATAACATACCACAATACAGGAATATATCCTTTGGTCAAATCAGCACAATACTGATTAGCTTTAGTGGAACGTTCATGTCAACTTACTAATGATTCAGACTCTCTATACCCAGTTTTGCAATCTGTGCATCCTTTAATAGATATGAGGACTGATGGTTATTCTTCATGGAAATGGTGTTCTGCCAGCACAGCTTCATAAGTCTTTTACATTAACTGTTTACACCTCAGAAGGAAATCAACAAAATGGTCAGTTGAACTTACAGAAGTTTTCTTAATCAATATTCAACACAGCTCATATATTTTAATCTGATCTTTATATACTTCCAAGTCAAGTAATGATAAATTATATTTCGCATGAGGTGTGATAACAAGGATCATTAGAATGGATTCGCCAGCATGAGGAGAGCAACAATACCAACCAACCAGAGCCCCCAGGGATCTAAACCACCAGCCTGGGAGCTTTAGGGAGGGACCCATGGCTCCAGCTATATATGCAAGGGAGCTATATATAAGTGGGAGAAGAGATTCTTGGTCCCATGAAGGCTGGACATCGTGGGGGGTGGTATTCGAGGGTGGGGAGGTGAGGTTCTGGGGAGGGTGGGTGTGGGACACCATCATAGAGGCAGGAGGAGGGGGGAGGATAGGGAGTTCCTGGGAGGGAGGGGGAAAGGGGGTAAGGGGAAAACACCTGAAATGTAAATAAAATTTCCAATAAAAAAAAACAGAAAAAAAAAAAAAAAAATAAAAGCAATGTGAATGTATATTCCCAATATATATGTAATATTATGCAATAATTATGTATACTAGACACACACAAATTTTAAGGTATAAATGTATGCTCAAAAGTTAGAGACTTAAATTAAATAACTTTTTTGTGAAGGTCTTTAGAATACATGCTCATAGTGGAATATTTGGCAGACAATGAAACACAGGCAGCCTCTTCATATTGAGCTCTTAAGAGTGGGGAGAATTGTGAATTCAGAACAGACTAATACACCTTGTGCAATGGCATCTTTCAAGATCTGAAATACACAAGGATGCAAAACATAGAATCCAGTCCCTATCATGGTCCTGTTTGTGACCTGGAGACCAATGTACTAAAACCAAAATAAACTGTGACACATTTGAAAGAATTAAAGTAGAGATTGATATGATAATTAATTTTCAGTACTTCCTAATGTAACGGGAAAGAATCCCACAGTTGTGTACACAGCTATATATTTCTAGTTCATAACACTAAAGGAAATAATAACTTAATGACTTACCTAAAATTGGACATATCATTATAACCATTTTCTTCCATAGGCCAGTACTTGCTAAAAGACCAAAACCACAGTCACTTCTCAAATCTCCATCATTATCTACATTATTCTTTATCCTCCAAAAGCAAGGGGGTTCAGTCAAACTGCACAAGATGAGAGAAAACTTCAGGAGTGAGAAGGAAATAGTAAAAAGCACACAGTTTCTTCATGTCTGCTAGGGTCTAAGATGGAGCAGTTGTGAAATTTCTTTCTTACACAGACAAACATCACACACACATTCACACCTATGTGTCTGTTTTAAGGCTATTGCTGTCTGAAAATCCGCTCAGTTATATTTTACATTTCCTTTCCATTCACCCTGTGCCATGTCCCTGGATACATCTGAAAAAATCTGGCCTCAAGCTCTGCATCTGAGGTCTGAAAACTTTTGATCAAAACATTTCTAAAAATATGTTGTAAAGATCATGTTGTCCATCCTCAGGTGTCATGATTTCATAACTATCCATGGCATCCACTCAAGGGACAATCTCCTGAGCAGCTTGGGCCACCATGAGTCAACTGTCATATGTATGAACACAATTGGCAATCATGATGATGGATATATCAGAACTTCATAGTAAGACAAGAGCTCAGAAGGTCATAATGGTCCATGTCATTATGATGTGAGTTGAATCATGGGAAATTATGTCTTCCATTGCTTAGTCTAGGGAAGGGCAGTCTGACATACAACATTGAGCCAGGATTTAAGCATTCTCTCTGTTGTACGTATAGTATTTCATGCTAGCTATGTTCACAAAATCTCCTCAAATGTCCTGTGATTCCTGTCATGTTAAGAACCAGTCATCATGCTAAATCCAATAATGCCTGAAATTACACAGATAAACAGCCATCCTGTCCAATATCAGTAACTATGCAGACATTCATTCCGTTGAGTTATCATGCTGATCTCTTGCCTGATCTTCAGTCCCTAATAATCAGGATCTTTTGATGAGATATTTCTTGAGTTGAAGTTTCTTCACACCTTATTAAGATGATTGTTAACAATTTCACACATTTTATTCAAATGAAATGAAAGAATTTTATTTGTAATTTTTGAACTACTTATAATGACCACACTGAATTGTACACACACGCCCCAAAATGAAGTGGAGTCTTTATCTCCAACTATCCATCATCACTGAATATATTTTGTGGATGGTTGGGACTTCACTGGGCTATAATAGAATCTTTCTAAAAATTAATTTATCATTTTATTTGTTTGCATTTCAAATGTTATCCTCCTTCCCGGTCTCATTTCCATGAACCTCCCACCCCATTCCTCTTCTCTTTGCTTGTAAGAAGGTGCTCCCCACCCACCTTCCCACTCCTGCCTCACCACTCTAGCATCCTTCTATGCTGGGGCAACAAGCCTCCACAAAACCAAGTGCCTCCCCTCTCACTGATGCCAGACAAAGCAGTCCTCTGCTACATATGTAGCAGGATCCATGGACTGGCCCATGTATAGCTTTGGCTGGTTGTTCAGTCCCTGGGAGCCTCTGATGGGTGTAATTAATTGTTGATACTGATGTTCTTCCTATGGGGTTGCAATCCACTTCACTTCCTTCAGCCCTTCCCCTAACTCTTCCATTGGCATCCCTGTGCTCAGTCCAATGTTTGGGTGTATCTGCCTCAGTCTTAATCAAGTGCTGGCAGAACCTCTCAGAAGATAGCTCTACCAGGCTGCAGACAGCAAGCACATCTTCACATCAGCAATAGTGTCAGAGTTTGGTGTCTGCAGATGGAATGGATCACACGGTGGGATTGTATCTTCGTTTTTATCCCTGTAGTTCTTTCAGACAAGAACCATTCTGGGTCAGAGGTTTTCACTGTGGGATAGCAACTCCATCCCTCCACTTAATGCCATACTTTTCTACTGGAGGTGGACTCTACAAGTTCTTCCTCCCCACTGTTGGACATTTCACCTAAGGTCCCTCACTCACTTTGAGTCCTGAGAGTCTCTTACTTCCCAGGTCTATGGTACATTCTAGAGGGTCCCACCACCTCTCACCTCTGAGGTTGCATATTTCCTTTCATTCTGCTGGCCCTCAGTGCTTCACTCTTGTTCTCCTCCCCAATACCTGATCATGTTCCTCTTTTCCCCACCCTGTACCCTGTTGCATCCCACATTTCTTCCTCTTCTAACCCTCAGAATTGCTTACTTCTCCCTCTCAAGTGGGATTGAAGCATCCTCATTAGGGCCCTTTGGCTTGTTTACCTTCTTGAGTTCTGTGGATTTTATCCTGGATATTCTGTATTTTTTTTTTTTTTGCTAATGTCCACTTATTAGTGAGTACTTACCATGCATGTCCTTTTGAGTCTGAGTTACCTCACTCAGAATGACATTTTCTAGTTCCATTCATTTGCCTGAAAAACTTGTGATGGCCCCATTCTTAATAGCTGAATAGTATTCCATTGTTTAAGTGAACCACATTTTCTGTATCCATTCTGTTGTGGGACATCTGAATTGTGTCCAGCTTCTGGCTATCACACATAAGGCTGCTTGGAATATAGTGGAACACGTGCCCCTGTGTTACTGTGGGGCATCTTTTGGGTATATGTTCAAGAATGGTATAGCTGGGTCTTCAGGCAGAATTCTCTCTAGTTTTCTGAGGAACCTCCAGAGTGATTTTGATAGTGGTTGTACTAGTTTGTAATTCCACCAGCAGTGGAGGAGTGTTACTCTTTCTCCACATCCTTGCCAACATGTGCTGTCACTGGAGTTGTTTTATCTTAGCCATTCTGATTGGTGTAAGGTGGAATGTCAGGGTCATTTTAATTTTGATTTGATTTCCCTGATCACGAAGGAATTAGGACATTTAAGTGTCTTTCAAGAGTCAAGGTTCCTCTGTTGTAAATTCTCTGTTTAGCTCTATACTCATTTTTTTGGTTAGGTTTTTTGGTTTTTTTTTTTCAGACACTTAACTAAAGTTGTTTATATCTGAAGAAGTTTTCTGATAGAATCTGTGAGGTCTGTTTGTGTATTGTGATGGTTTTGTTGAGGTAGTGGCACTGTCAGAAAGTGTGGCCCTGTTGGAGTAGGTGTGTCACTGTGGGTGTGGGCTTAAGACACTCATGCTAGCTGCCTAGAAGTGAATCTTCCACTAGTTGCCTTCAGATGAAGATGTAGAACTCTCTGCTCTGCCTGCACATGCCTTTCTAGATGCTGCCATGCTCCCACCCTGATGATAATGGAGTGAACCTCTAAACCTGTAAGCCAGCATACACAAACCATCACATTCCACCCCTGGCCCTCATAAGCTTGTTCAAACACATGAGACTGTGGGGGTCATATATATCCATAGCATAATAAAAAAGTACATTTAGTCCAATTTCCAAAGTCCCCATAGTCTATAGGAGTCTCAACCACAGTAAAAGTTCGAAGCTCAAAATCTCTTCTGAGATCTACATCCTATCCTATCCTATCACCCAAAGAAAGACAGGAAATTTGCTGAGCAACTCTGCATCTCCATGTCTGATGTCAAATTAGTCTTGAGATCTTTAACTCCATTTTCATCTTTGTTGACTGCAAAAACCTTCTTTCTCATGCAATGGTTCTATTCCCTGTAAACATATATATATAATGAGAAAATGACTTTATTTTATTTTATTGGAAATTTATTTACATTTCAGATGTTCTCCCCTTACCCCATTTCCCCCCTCCCAGGAACTCCCTATCCCTTCCCCCCTCCTCTTGCTTCTATGAATGTGTACACCCAGGTAACCTCCCCCGTACCTCACCTCCCCACCCTCGAATACCCACCCTCCATGACGTCCAGCCTTCATGGGACCAAGGATCTCTTCTCTCACTTATATATAGCTCCCTTGCATATATAGCTGGAGCCATGGGTCCCTCCCTAAGTGCTCCCAGGTTGGTGGTTTAGACCCTGAGGGCTCTGGTTGGTTGATATTGTTGCTCTCCTCATGCTGTCACGAATCCTTTCAGCTCCTTCTGTCTTCACTCTAACTCCTCTGTTGGGAATCCCATGATCAGTTTAATGGTTAGCTGTGAGCATCTGTCTCTGAATATGTCAGACTCTTGCAGACCTCTAAGGAGACAGCTATATCAGGCTCCTGTCAGCATGCACCTCCTGACTCCCATGTCAGCATCTACCTTTGGTGACTGCACACGGGATGGATACCCAGGTGGAATGGTCTGCAGACGGCCCCTCCTTCAGTTTCTGTCCTGCACTTTGCATCCATATTTGCACCCTTGAGTATTTTGTTACTCCTTCTAAGAAGGAATGAAGCTCCCCCCCCCACATCCACACTTGGTCTTCATTCTTCATTAGCTTTATGTGGTCTGTGAGTTGAATCTTGGGTATTTTAAGCTTCTGGGGTAAAATCCAATGATCAGTGGTGAATACCATGTATGTTCTTTTGTGATTGGGTTACTTCACTCAGGATGATATTTTCTAGTTCCATCCATTTACATAAGAATTTATTGAATTCATTGTTTTTAATAGCTGAGTAATATTCCATTGTGTAAATGTACCACATTTTTTTGTATCCATTCCTCTGTTGAAGGGCATCTGTGTTCTTTCCAGTTTTTGGCTATTATAAATAAAGCTGCTATGAACATAGTGGAGCATATGTCCTTGTTCTATGTTAGAGCATCTTCTGGGTATATGCCCAGGAGTGGTATAGTTGGATCCTCATGTAGTGATATGTCCAATTTTCTGAGGAAACTGCCAGACTGTTTTCCATAGTGGTTGCCCCATCTTGCAATTCCACCAACAATGGAGGAGTGTTCCTCTTTCTCCACATCCTCGCCACAATCTATTATCACCTGAGTTTTTGATCTTAGCCATTCTGACTGCTGTGAGGTGGAATCTCAGATGTATGTTTTAAGAGATATCCGAAATCTCTGGCATCTCAAAAAATCTTGGTGTCTCCAGGGCAGCTTCAATGTTACAGCTTCTTGTTCCAATGACTGGGATCCAGATATGATCTTCTGGACTCCTCCAAAGGGCTTGGGTCACATCTCTACCTGTGACCTCTGTAGAACTCCAGGCTCTGGTTAATTCCACTCCACTACTGCTGCTCTTCTAGGTGATCATCCAATGGTACTGGCATCTGTAATACATGGGAGTCTTCTGTTGTAACTAGGCTTTACCAATAGGCTCTCATAGGCTCTCTTCATTGTGCCAAGCCTCAACTTCCTTTTATGACCCCATCAATCCTGGGCCATCAACTGCAATTGAAGCTCCACCTTTACCAATGGCCTTCCATGGCTTCTCACAGTTCCAAGCCTCAGATGCTCTTCATCACACCGTTGTGCCTTCAAATTCAGCACCACCTGGGTGATTCTTACAACATAACCAAATTCAGCAGCAGTTTGAGGTCAGGGATGGTGATTCCCTCAGAAGACCTTTAATTCTTGAGAATTGTTTCAGCAATATTGGATTTTTTTTTGTTTGTTTCATAGGAAGTTAAGAATTGCTCTTTCCATATCTGTGAATAATTGTGCTGGAATTTTTATGGGGGATTGCATTTAATGTGTAGATTTCTTTTGGAAAGATGACCATTTTCACTGTTACTCCTACCAAATCCATAGGCATGGGAGATCTTTCCATCTTCTGAGGTCTTCTTCAATTTCTTTCATCAATGATTTGAAGTTCTTGTCATACAGATCTTTCCCTTGCTGGATAAGAGTTCCATCAAAATATTTTATACTATTTGTGGCTACTATGAAAGGTTTTGTTTCCTAATTTTTCTCTTAGCCTGTTTATCATGCGTGTAAAGGAAGGATACTGGTTTGTGTGAATTAATTTAAAATCCAGCCAATTGCTAACATTGTTTATCAGCCTTAGTATTTTCTGGTGCAATTTGGGATTGTTTATATACACTATCATACAATGTGCAATTAGTGATACATTGACTCTTTCCTTCCAACTTGTACCCCCTTGATCTCCTTTCTGGTCCAATTGCTCTAGCTAGAACTTCAAGTACTACACTGAATAGATAGGGAGAGAGTGGGCACCTTTCCTTGTCCCTGATATTAGTGGGAATGTTTCTAGTTCTCATTTAATTTGATGTTGAATGTTGTCAGACAGAATATCCAAGAACTGTTTTTAATTTATTTCTTTCCTGACCCAGAGATCATACGAGTTGATCTTTTTCCAATAGTGCACAGGCTTTCTGGTGTTTCTGCTGTTGTTGAAGTCCAGCTTTAATCCGTGGTTGTCTCATGAGACACAAGGTTTTTTTTTTTTTTTTTTTTTTTTAATTCTCTTGTATATTTTTTAAAAAACTATTTATATTTATTTATTTATTTATTTATTTTTTACATTCCAGTCATTATCCCCTTCGTGGTACATGCCAAATTCAATTCATTAGTTGGATGTAATTATCTAAGTCTGTCTCAGTCAGCTGCTTGTTGGGACCTCCGGGCTAGGTTCCTGTCTGTAAGCACACCATATCATCAGTAATTGTGTCAAGCCTTGGAGCCTCCCCTTGAGATGGATAGCAAGTTGGACCAGTCACTGGACCTCCTTCCCTTGCGTGTCTTCTCTATTTTTATCTGTGCAGTTCTTTCAGACAAGAGCCATTCTGGGTCAGAGGTTTTGACTGTGGGATGGCAACCACATCCCTCCACTTGATGCCATACCTTTCTACTGGAGGTGGCTTCTACAAGTTCTGCCTCCCCACTGTTGGACATTTCACCTAAAGTCCCTCCATCCCTTTGAGTCCTGAGAGTCTCTCACCTCCCAGGTCTATGGTACATTCTAGAGGGTCCCACCACCTCTCACCTTCTGAGGTTGCATATTTCCATTCATTCTGTTGCCCCACAATTCTTCACTCCTGTTCCCCCTCCCAATACCTGATCATGTTCCTCTAGTCCCCTCCCTGTCCCCTCCCCCACCCACATATCATCCTCCCCTGTCCCCAATGATTGCTTTCTTCTCCCTCTCAAGTGGGATTGAAGCATCCTCACTAAGGCCCTTTGGCTTGTTTACCTTTTTGAGTTCTGTGGATTGCATCCTAGATATTCTGTACTTTATTTTTTATTTTTATTTTTTTTGCTAACATCCACTTATTAGTGAGTACATACCATGCATGTCCTTTTTTGATCTGAGGTACCTCACTCACAATGATATTTTCTAGTTCCATTCATTTGTCTGAAAACTCATGATGGCCTCATTCTTCATAGCTGAATAGTATTCCATTGTATAAATGAACCACATTTTCTGTATCCATTCTGTTGTGGGACATCTGAATTGTGGCCAGCTTCTGGCTATCACAAATAAGGCTGCTTTGAATATAGTGGAACAGGTGCCCCTGTGTTACAGTGGGCATCTTTTTGGTATATGCTCAAGAGTGGTATAGCTGGTTATTCAGGTAGATTTATTTCCAATTTTCTGAGGAACCTCCAGATTGATTTCCATAGTGGTTGTTCCAGTTTGTAATTCCACCAGCAGTGGAGAATTGTTTCTCTTTCTCCACATCCTTGCCAACATGTGCTGTCACCGGAGTTGTTTTATCTTAGCCATTCTGATTGGTGTAAGGTGGAATGTCAGGGTCATTTTGAGTTTCATTTCCCTGATCACTAAAGACTTTGGATCACTAAGGACTTTGGATATTTCATTAAGTGTTTCTTGACAGTCAAGATTCCTCTGTTGTAAATTCTGTTTACCTCTATACCCATTTTTTGATTGGATTCTTCACCTTTTTTTTTTTTTTTTTTTTTTTTTTTTTGAGGATAGCTTCTTGAATTCTTTATACATTTTGTATTTTAGCCCTCTTTCAGATGTGGGGTTTGTGAAGATATTTTCCCCAATCTGTTCTTTGCCAATTTGTTTTACTGACTGTGCCCTTTGCCTTACAGAAGCCTTTCAGTTTCATGAGGTCCCATTTATCAATTCTTGATGTTAGAGCTTGAAACATTGGAGCTCTGTTTAGGAAATGTCTGCAGTGCCAATGAGTTTGAGGCTCTTTCCCACATTTGTTCTCTTAAATTCTGTGTTTCTCGTTTTATGTTGGGGTCCTTGATCCACTTCGACTTGAGCTCTGTGCAAGATGACAAATATTGATCTATTTTCATTTTCTAAGTACAGACTGCCATTTAGACCAGCAATATTTATTGAAGATGGTTTTGTTTGTTTGTTTGTTTGTTTTTCACATGTATATTTTTGTCCTCTTTGGATCTTTGGTCAAAGATCAAGTATATATACACGTGTGGTTTTATTTCTGGGTCTTCAATTCTATTCTATCAATAAACCTGTCTGTCTCTGTAACAATATCATGTAGTTTTTATCACTATTGCTCTGTGGTATAGCTTGAGGTCAGAGATTGAGATTTCCCCAGAAGTTCTTTTATTTTTAAGAATTGTTTTTGCCCTCCTAGATTTTTTGCTTTTCCATATGAAATTGAGAATTGCTCTTTCCATGCCTTGACGAATTGTGTTGCAATTTTCAAGAGGTTTGCATTGAATCTGTAGATTGCTTTTTGTAAGATGGCCAGTTTTCTAGAAGAAGCTATTATTAGTCGATATATTAGAAAGACTGATTAGTTGTTGGCTGTTCTATAACATTCCTTTGATAAAAGAGATTATTAATGTAGATTTATATTTCTTTACATAGTGTCTTTATGACTCTCTGAATGTGGAAGAAGCGGCTTCTGGTGCTTCTGCCCAGATCTTAAAAGAACTCTGAAAAATGTGTTTTTAAAAAGAAATGAGGGGGAACTGTTTCCCCCCAGAAGGAGTCTCCTGAAACACACTCCATCATGACTTTTAACTCTCTAAAACTGAAAGCTCATGGCAAATCTGCTGCTGACTGCCTCTGGCATTGCTGAGACCACTAAAGACTATGCCATAGCTATGTGGAAGGTCCCTCTTACCCTTAAATGGAATGGCCCGGACCCAGTTCTCATATGGGGCTGAGACTGATATGCCTGTTTGATACCACAGAAGGCACAGTTAAATGGCTGCCAAAAACTTTAATGAAATAAATAGATATTCCCACAAAGCCAGGCCCAACTATAAATAAGATGAATAACTATTGACCTCCAGGGAAGAGAAATCTCCCTGAGAATTCCCTTCTTTTTCCTTTCCAGGTAAAAATGAAACACCTGTGATGTCTGCTGGTAGAAGCTCTAATCCTGATGCTGGCCTCCAGATTTATACTACTCAGACCTTTGATGGGCCATTAACAAGACACCAAACAGCTAGAGATTGACATCACTAATCTGAAGAAATCCCTCGTTTCAATGTCTGAAATGATCTCCAAAATTGCAAAGGACTTTATTGGACTTGGTTTACTCTTCTACAATAGAAAAGACTGTGTACAGCTCTTGACTGTGTACAGCCCTTAAAGAAGAGTATTGCCCTTACATTGACAAGACAGGAATGGTTAAAGAGAACATGAAAAAGGTCAGAGAAGGCCCAGAGAAATGACAGAGAGAGAAAGAGAAATAGAAAGATGAGAGCTGTACAAAGACTCGTTTTCAACCTCTCCATGGTTGTCAACCCCACTTCCTCCCATCTTGGGACCATTAATTGGTTTATTTTTGCTGATTTCTTTTGGTCCCAGGCCTTAAATAGGCTGACTCACTTTGTGATACAACAGATAGATAATTTGGTAGCAAAACCTATTCAGATACATTATCATAAGTTAGCGAAGGAGGACCACCAGACACAAGATGAGGTTATTACTTTATCCAGGGTTTTCCTCAAACCCATCTCCACCCAACCTAAAAGAGGGGACTTCCACCCCTAGACCAAGCAGAGAGAGGCTACCCAGAACCACCTCTGACTGGCAATCTGAATTCTTGCTTAGGCTGTGAGGCTAAGCACTGCAAGGGAATATAAATAAAAGTTTAAAATATCTATCTGGGTTCCCTGAGGGACAAGCCTGACTGCATAGGGGTTGATGTCAAAAGTATCCCATCTCCAGGAAAAAGACATCGGGATGGGTATGGCCCTCAGACCTCACTGGACAATGACAGGAGAACCGGAGCCATTACAATGTCCCATTCAATTATTGGAGGTCAGGCCTCTATCCCTGCTGTCACAAGAATAGAATTGCCAAGGCCCTTCTATACTTAGAGATGGGAGGAGATGTCAGGAGCAGCCCTGCATATACATTAAAGGCCTAAAATCAACCATAGGCCTAAATCAGCAATAGGCCTGACATATATGCATGCTAACACAAAGTCTTGGGTCTCTGTGGAAAAACACAGAAACAGAATGCTATAAGCTACTGTAAACAGGCAACTTCTGTGGAAATTTACCAGACCGAGTAGTCATAGGTTTTATAAATAGGCAGCCTCGGTGGACAGTACCAACTTAGATAAGGACAAGTGAATCACAGGCAGAGTCATAGTGTCCTGTCCCCTGAACCTACACTCAGCTGATACCCTGTTCTGAAAGGTATCTGTACTCCCCCTGAACACTTATGCTCCGGTGCCATTCCCTTCCCCACATCCTGCCTTTTTGTGTTTATAACCTCTGTGTAAATAAATAAATGATGAAAAAATAGATGGCCATTTTTCTATATTAATTGTACCAATCCATCAGCATGGGAGAAATTTCCATTTTCTGAGGTTCTTTTGATTTCTTTCTTGAGAGATTTGAAGTTATTTTTGTACAGCTCTTTCACTTGTTTGGTTAGAGTTATCCTAAGATATTTTATATTATTTGTGATCACTGTGAAGGGTGTTGTTTTCCTATTTTCTTGTCAGCCTGTTTATCATTTGTATAAAGGAAGGCTACTTATTTGTTTGAGTTAATTTTATATTCAGCCACTTTGCTGAAGTTGTTTGTAGCTGTAAAAGTTTTCTGGTAGAAATTGTGAGGTCTGTATGTGTACAGTGATGGTTTGTATGTGTTCAGTCAAGGGAGTGGCACATTTAGAAGGTGTGGTTCTGTTGGAGTAGATGTGTCACTGTGGGTGTGGGCTATGAGACCCTCATGCTAGCTCAATGGAAGTGAGTCTTCCATTGGTTGCCTTCAGATGAAGATGCAAAACTCTCTGCTCTGCCTGCAGCATGCCTTCCTAGATGCTGCCATGCTGCCACCTTGATGATAATGGATTGAATCTCTAAATCTGTAAGCCAGCATACACAAACCATCACATTCCACTCCCTGGCCCTCATAAGCTTGTTCAAACACATGAGTCTGTGGGGGCCATACATATCCATAGCATAATAAAAAAGTACATTTAGTCCAATTTCCAAAATACTCATAAGGTATAGGAGTCAAACATGGTAAAAGTTCAAACTTTAAAGTCTCTTCTGAGATCCACATAATATCTTACCTGTAATACCCAAAGAAAGAAAGGAAATGAGCTGAGCAAACTGAATCTCCACGTCTGATGTCAAAGTAGTCTTGAGATCTCCAACTCCATTTTCATCTTTGTTGACTGCAAAAAACTTCTTTCTCATTTGATGGTTCTATTACTGGTTAACAGATATATTTTTAGTGGATATCCCACATCTCTGGCATCTAAAAATCTTGGTGTCTCCAGGGGAACTTCAATCTTACAGCTTCTTGTTCCAATGACTGGGATCCAGATATGATCTTCTGGACTTCTCCAAAGGGATTGGGTCACATCTCTAACTCTGACCTCTGTAGAACTCTAGGCTCTGGTTGATTCCACTCCACTACTGCTGCTCTTCTAGGTTATCATCCAATGGTACTGGCATCTCTAATACGTGGGAGTCTTACTTTGCAACTAGGCTTACTAATAGGCTCTCATAGGCTCTCTTCATGGTGCCAAGACTCAACTTCTTTTTATGATCACATCAGTTCTGGGCCATCAATTGCAATTGAGGCTGCACTTTTACCAATGGCCTTCCATGGCTTCTCAGAGTGCCAAGCCTCAGATGCTCTTCATGACCTCTTCATGCCTTCAAAGCCAGCACCACCTGGGTGATTCTTACAACATTACCAAATACAGCAGCGGTTTGAAGTCAGGGATAGTGATTCCTTCAGAAGATCTTTAATTCTTGAGAATTGTTTCAGCTATCTTGGATTTTTTTTTTTTTTTTTGCTATTTCATATGAAGTTTAGAATGGCTCTTTCTATATCTGTGAATAATTGTGCTGGGATTTTTATGGGGATTGAATTTAATGTGTAGATTGCTTTTGGAAAGATGACCATTTTCACTATTACTCCTAGCAATCCATAAGCATGGGAGATCTTTCAATCTTCTGAGGTCTTCAATTTCTTTCATCAATGATTTGAAGTTCTTATACAGATCTTTCACTACCTGGGTAAGAGTTCAAGCAAAATATTTTATACTATTTGTGGCTACTATGAAAAAGGTTATTTCCTAATTTTTCTGTTTATCATTTGTATAAAGGAAGGCTATTGGTTTGTTTGAGTTCATTTAATATCCAGCAACTTTGCTGACTTTGTTTATCAGCTGTAAGAGTTCCCTGGTTGCTTATATACACTATCATACAATGTGCAATTAGTGATACTTTGACTTTTTCCTTTCCAACATGTACCCCCTTCATATCCTTTTTGTCCAGTTGCTCTAGCTAGAATTTCAAGGACTACATTGAATAGATAGGGAGAGAGTGGGCACCTTTCCCTTGTCCCTGATTTTACTGGGAATGCTTCTAGTTTTCATTTAATATGATGTTGGATGTTGTGGGACAGATTATTCAAGATCGGTGGAAGAAAATATAGAAACTTAACATTCATACTGGTGGTATCAGAAAGTGAGAGAGAGAGGAAAATAAATATTTAAAATGTCATCAACAAATCTGAAGCAATCTTTGGAGAATATTTTAAATAAAAATAAAAATTGAAATTAATGTCAGATAGATACCAGGAAACACGATGCAGGGTTAATGTCAATGCAATACAAAAAGTCACAACAAAACTCCACCTATGTATATCATATTAAATAGAAGGGAACATTTATCTATAGAAGAGTAAAGATGTCTGACTTTTTGCAATTTGATTTCTGTTGCTGTGCTAAAACAATGACCAAAGGAACATGAAGAATTATAGGTTTCATTTGACTTCCTGTTTATAGTCTTGCTTATGGGAAACCTAGGGAGGAACTGAAGGAGACCATGGTGGAATCCAAATTACTGGCTTGCTCAGCCTGCTTTTCTGTACTGCACAGTCCAGTATAGCTAAGGATAGTCCTACCCTCATTGGGTTGGGTGCTGCCACACTGATCATTAATAAAGGAAATGCCCTAAAGTCATGTTCATAGTCTCTTCTCTCAAGTGACTCTAATTTATATCAAGGTGAAAAAAAAAAAAAAACCTAATGCACAATGGTTTGCATATGCCTTATCAAATTAATTTGTGAGGTACATGATGTGAAATTCATAAAGAAAAAATATAAAGTTAAAAAACAAATTAAATTAAATGAAAAAAAGAACATTATTGAAAAAGACATCTGGAGAAGAATGTGTGGATAGAACTCAACAAATGGTGGAAGGATTTTAAAATAGTTGTTCCTCCCATAAATGCTCATCAAAAGTTGACCTTGGCTGAGGATTTGCTCAGTAATCAAGTAGATAGGATAACCTGTGTTGTGTACTGTCAATCTCTTTCTCCAGTCATTCCTATCATTGTCCAGTGAGCTCATAAAAGTCTGATCATGATGGAAACGATGGAGTTTATGCAAGGCTCCCCTGGCTACAGTTGCTGCTGAGTGCTATGTCTACCAACAGAAGAGACCAATATTGAGCCACAGACATGACATCATTCTTTAGGGTTACCTGCCAGTAATGTGGTTGCAGGGTGACTAAATTGGACTCTTTCCTATCTAAAAAGACAATGCTTTGTTCTTACCTGAATTGATACTCTTCTGCCTGTGGAGTTATCTTTCCTGTATACAGTCTTCTCCTATAAACCTCAATCTTACTGAATGTCTTACATAGAGTTTCAGAATGTTTTATTCTCCAAAAACATAATCAACACAATATTGTACAAGACTAACAAACTTACTTCATGTCCAGGAAAGTGTGATAATGGGCCCAAAATGGAGATTACACATTTTATATCTGAAGTACAGGAGATCCTTTAGGATATCTCCTGGTGCTACCAAGTCTTTGATTAAATTAAATTGGAAAATAAAACAGCCTATTCCAATCAGGATGACAAAGGCTACAGAGACATCAGAAATACACGTAGGCATCACTACCTGTGGGAAGGGACACAACTTGCTGAGGTTCTGTTAGAGAAAGGTGGAGATAATGTAAAATAGATAGAAGAGGAGTTATATAAATGTCAGCTAAGGCCACATGACCAATCCTAGAAAGCAGAATTCACTCATGTGTTTTGGTTTTATTTAATTTAGAATGCACTTATGTAGACATTTGTGTTTCTTTCTTGGTTCAGTAGTACCCTGTGTCTGCCCCACCATGGGTCTAGGGCCACTTGGAGAGGCAGGACATGGGAAGTTTGACTTCGCTCACCCCACGATGGTTCAGGGTATGGGGATGAGAGTTCTTGGCTTGTCATGGGCCGAAGGCTTAGGTTTTTGTTCTCAGAGGCTGGGAGTGCAGAGAGGTCTTCTGCAGGAGATTATAGGGTGGCTCTGTAGGTGAAGGCCTTCTCCAGTGCTCCCCATGGTAGATGCTCATGAAAAGGGACAGTCCATGGTTTTAAAGCATTTATTTAAGTCATGGTGGAGAGTGGTGATGAGTAAAATTCCCTTACTTCCTTTTCTTACGGCTGGCCTGATTTTAAATACCTTTTGCAAAGAGGAGTATCTGGGAAGGAAAGCTTAATTGGCTACACCCTTTTGGCCTTTAGGTACCTCATTAAACTAGAGGTCTGTTTTGAGGCTATGTGACTTGTGGTCATGTCCTCTACCTGTGGGGAGGGCTTGGGGCATTGCCCTTACGTGACTGAAGGACACAAATCTATGGAGGCCTCATGTCAGTAGTCTGGATTCTGGGGGTATGGCTAAAGGCCTGACATCCCTCAGGATCACCTGGGGTCACTGGGGGTCCAGCCTGTGCTCGACCAGAAACTGTCTGCCTTCCGAGGTACTACATGACCAATTGTAGAAAAGAGTATTCACTCATGTGTGGTTTTGTTTTATTTTAATTAGAATGTATTTATATAGATATTTGTGTTTTCTTTCCTCAGTTTCTTTATCAGGTGATGGAACGTCAATATAGAGTAACATCAAGATAACAAAAGAATGTTTCTTGACAGATATGGCCATGTATTCTAAATTTATAATGTGTCTGCATTTGTCCATGTCTCCTTGTCAATAGTGGGACACTGTAGGGCTTGATCTTGTGCGAGTCTAATGAATGATGAGAAATCTTTGTGAGTTCATATGATTATCAGTCCTTTTTTCTTAATGATACTGTTTTCCTGAAGTCACCCAATACTTCTGTCCCTTATATTTGTTGATCTGCTTTTCCTCATAGATCCCTGGGCACTGAATGGTATTGTTGTTCTATATTAACTGGTGGTAAGGAGATAATCTTGAAGACAAACCTTACTTATGTCATCAAATATGGAAGAGTTGAGCTGGTCCCCAACTAGAAGCTCTACCTCTGGTGATTAGATTTCAAATTGCTAGAAAGTATACCACATGCACCAGAGGAAAAGGTAAAGGGACTGAAGATCAAGTGGTTCCCACTACAAAAAGATTCCTCCTCTTCAAAATGTACATTTAAAAACAAGCAATGTACCTTCTTACAAAATGGTCCTTCATCTAAAGCTCAGGGAAAAGTGAAGATGGTAGGGAAGATCTTGAGAGTCAAAGGATAAGGAAGCTAGCTGTGAACTTATATCTTCTAGGATTAGCAGAATGCACACAATGAAGTCTTACCAATGTGACCTCCAAAACATAATGAGAAAAAGGGTCACAGTGTGCATGACAGCTTGGAATGAAGAAAGCTGGTGATGCATAATCTACACAACCATTTATAGGAAACTATAATCCTGGGAGTGGAAGAGGTTGTCATCCTCAGGGACAACCAGGGAACAAATGTTGGTGATACCCTACCAATAATGAGGCATCAGAACATAAATATATGCAATTTTACATGGTTTCTACAATTTATATTTCAAAAAGATATGAATATGCAAATACATGTACACAATCAGTAAGAATTGATGAGATAAAGGGCATGTGTATTTTAGGAGTGCAGGGAAGGGCACAGAGAGTGTTTTGAGATAGGAAATATAAACAAAAAGCAGTTAAATTGCAATGTCAATATTAAACTACAAATAATCTTTAAAAACGTAGAGCAGAAACAGAACTTTGAGGGAAACGTGACACTGACCTGCAACACCTGATGTAAAGAAATAATGTGTATGTGCTTGTATGTGCATGTTTGTGTGTGTAATATGAAACCCAAATAACTTTAGTACTCATATTTTTTAAAATAATGAGACCCTGCATCTAGAGTGATTTATATGTTTGTATACTTCACTGGCATTACTGTGGTAAAGATCTTGTGTGGGATATTTCCATTAGTGGTTTTCCTCACTTAATGAAACACAATCATTTCATAATGAAATTGTGTGTTTTTACATAAAGTTAAAGTCTTATATTGCAGACACAATCTGAACTCCGTTGTCCTTTTCATACTATGTCCTCTTCTTAGTATGTTATCTGATATTCTTCACATCTTCCTAGTAATTGTAAAGGTATTCTAAAATCCAGCAGTTTGGGGTGACCATCAAACATATGCATTACTGTCACTGTGCTTCACACTCTGCTAACAGTCACTCTTATTTCCCTTTTCAAATCAGTGCGTTTCATTGCATCAGGAGTCTATGATATTCCAAATGCCAACAGAGGGAAATAACCATTTAGGTGATGTTTTAGTTTCTATCACTGTAACAAACACATGATCAATAGAAACCATGAGAAAGGCATTTATTTACTTATATTTCTTTGTCACAGTATATTGAACGAAGCCAAGGCATGAAATTGGATGTAGGCACTCCATGAAAACAAATGGAATAATGCTGATTATTGGTTTCATTTCCATGTCGTCTGCAGTCCTCTTTCTTATAACTCCCAGAACAACTTGCCTAGAGTTGGTATTGTCCACAGTCAGTAGGGACACCTTATATTAATAGTTAATTAAGTACATGGCTTACACACAAAACTACAGGTCAAAATGATGGTAGCCATTTCTCAATTGAGATTCCTGGTTCTCAATATCTTCAGGTTTGTGTACTTATGAATGAAATCATTTTCCATTAAACTTTAGTCATTGGTAGGACAATGGATGGTGCTGTCCTGTTTGTAAGTTCAAATTTGTATATTACTTAACATTTTATATGATTAAGTGCTACCTTTGTTAAGACAAAGCAAAAGATATGTTGAATATCATGTACGTTTTCATACTATTAAAGTTTCAATAATCCAATTTATCTTTGTACTTCTGTATAAAATTTGACTCTGGTCTAACTAAAATAACATAACACTTTGGGACAAAGATACACCCTAGCAACCCTGCACTAGAAGCCAAGATGGAAAAAACCTCCACAACCACCATGACCTTCCCCCTAGTGCTGTGGTAGACAGGGAGGAAGGTGATCCAGACACTGCAGAACACCAGCATGCTGAAAGTTAGGAATTTGGCTTCATTGAATCTGTCAGGAAGGTTCCTGGCCAAGAAAGCCAGAACAAAGCTCCCAGAGCCAAGGAGCCCAAGTATCCCAGGACAAGGTGGAAGGCAATGACTGAGCCTTTGTTGCAAATAATGACAGTCTTTCCATGTTCAGATTGTATATCTCTGTCAACAAAGGGAGGAGATGTTACCAACCAGGTTCCACAGAGAACAAGTTGGATTAGGGTACAAATGGGAATGACCAAGTTAGGTGCCCCTGCTGCCAGCATCCCTCTCATTCTTCTTCCTGGAGTAGTGAGCTTGAAAGCCATGACCACAGTTATTGTTTTGGCCAACACTGTAGAAACAGCCACAGTGAAAAATACTCCAAATGTGGTCTGCTGCAGGATGCAGGTGGCCTGGCTGGGATGTCCAATGAAGAGCAATGAGCAGAGAAAACAGAAGTGAGAGAGATGAGCAGGATGTAGCTGAGAATGCGGTTATTGGCCTTCACAATGGGAGTGTCATTGAGCTTTATAAAAGTGACTAGTATTATAAATGTGAGGACAGAGAAGGACAGGGCCATGCAGCCTAGAGCCATCCCCAATGGCTCTTCATAAGCCAGGAATGACACAGCCCTTTGGAGGCAGAGGGTTTGCTGTAAGTTGGCATACTTATCATCTGGACACCTCACACACTGCTCCATATCTGATGGTGAACAACAACAAAACCTTATATCATATCATATATATCAACTTAATAATTAAGTGTTTGCATTATTCAGATGATACCCCAAAAATATTTTGGTGTTGAGCATTTATTCCATTCCTAATTGCTACAGGAAGCACTGACGTAAGGCTGTTCTGTATTAATCTATGTTTTGTGATGTAACAAAACAACATAATGGAAAATGCAGGAGAACAAACTACTTATGTATTAAGCAGAAAGTAAACATGGTGTTTTCTAATGTGTTATGAAAAATAACATGCAGATTCTCAGGTTATTTAATTTTTTAAAAACATAACCTTTTCACTCATAGACATGTGCAGTGTGCAGACATAGTTTTCAATGACAGTTGATGAACTGCGTTATTAACTATGTTGGGCTTGAGGGTTGTGCCCTTTGTCTGTATCTTCACATAGGCACAACAACATGCAATTCCTCATGCAAAATATTATTTGCATAAAGGGTATTTCAATTATTCAAGACATATGCCTCACAGACATATCCACGTATATCTCATTGTTGTAAGGTATTTTTTTTCCCAACTATGCATTCCAAGCTAGATGTCATGAAGTTTATGGATACTCACATTCATCCCCTTTTCCTTATGTAAGCTGTGATTGCTGATATGCATTATCACATCTCTGGGTGCATTGTTGAAATCTTCACTCTTGCTCTAATGCTTTGACAACAACTACTCAATCCTTTCAATCTTCCATGCTCTTAAAATGTATTTAATTAAACAACAGCTGCTACCCTAAGCATCTGGTCTTTGTCAGGGACCAAGCTGAATGATAGGAGCGAAAGTTTGTGGACTGATCATGAAGTCCAGTTACTTTGTACAAAGAATCACATAAGATTAAGCTTATGTATCAGACTATGCCTAAGTTTGTGTTTAAAATGGTTACAGATGTATGTCCCCTAAGTGTTTTGTGCGTAATATAAGAACAATAGCCATCATATTGTGAAAGAAATGATTTGTTTGTAGAAGATAATGCAGGTTATTTGCAAGACACAAAAGAAGTTGATACCATTCAAATGATTAAATTTGGAAACAAAGATTTTTAGGTCTATAGTTTCCATGTAGGCCATTTTACACTTTTATTTGGAAAGAGAAGATATTAGATTTCATCATTTTTTTCTGCATGCAAACTGTACCTGTCTCATTGGAACCTCATTTTCTGGGCACTGGGCACAATCAAAGCAGCAGTCTGCTGTTTGTTCCTGATGAATTTTCCTGATCCCGCAGTGCATGTCACACTACACATGGAGGTGGGAACCTGAGGAAATTAATTTTAATTAATATATATATATTATATAATCATACTTATTTGTCTTGTATGTGTAATGCATGTATACATTGTATGTATAATGACCCATATATTTATTTATGGGCATTAACAGATATGGCTATGTTTATTCCTCTGCTAACCAGCATCACTTATCAATTACAGTTACTTTATTATTTTCTAACACCCTGAAAATTCCCTCAAAGTCATACAATATTTATTACATCATTTAATATTATATATGTAAAATTTAGTTGTAGCAATTTAAATATTTTCTTTCTAAAATTATTAAACCAAAAGGCACCAGTTTCTGTCACAAGATTTATGAATTAAAAAAATGAGGAATTTGGTTTGTGGGGAGAGAAGGTAGGATAAATCAAAAAGAGTTGTCTGATGAGTGTCAACAAGCATATCATATAAGACTCTAAAAATCAATGAAAAGAAAACCTTGAATAGGAGAAATATTCTCGTTAATGAATACGTGTTGTCCTACTTTGCGATATAATGATGATCACACAGAAACAAAATTTTCATGGTTTATATATAGCTATAAAATTTATTATATATGTTACTTAAAATTTAATAAATGTATTTTTGTAGTGTGTGCTGGATAGGCATTTAGGTACAACTGAACATGGAATCCAGAGGCCTTTGATTCCTGTGACCTAGATTTACATGAAGTTGTGAGTTAGTAAAATATGATGCTGGTAACTGAGGTTGGGACCTTGGGCAAGAACAGCAATTGGTATTAACTACAGAGCTATAACTTCAATGCATCATATTTTAAAATTTAGATATCCTGAAAAAAATGAAAATTGTTGTATACCCACCGATGTTCCTCCTGTGGCCCACTCCAAGTCTTCAGATATTTGAAGTTGTTGGCTGTGTGGGAAACAAGAAAAATAGCTCCTAGTTTGACTTTTAATCCAAGACCTTGTGGAAAATTCCAAATGCTTGAAAATGTCATACTCTGCACACTGATTTTCCCTGTGACTCATGTTCACCATTCACCAACAGGTTTATAAATACTCTAGTCTTCAGCACGGAAGCCATCTAAATGAGATGCATCATCAGATGATTACATGTGCATATCGATTAAGGAAAGTAAAATTGAAAATGTCCCCTAATTTTATAGTTTTTCAGAAAAGACAGCTATATTAAAATAATCCAATGAACTTATATATAATATAATTTATGGGTAATCAAAATTCATATACTTCATTTTAATGTTTCAGGACATAAATAAAGGTAAGATAAATAATATCCAAATAAGAAGTAACATGATGTGAGTGTGTGTATATGTATGAATGTGTGATCTTGAACATGCGTGTGTGTGTGCACAATTTTTCAAGAATAATTTTTAAAATTGAAGCGTGTATGTGAGAATGAGTGGGAAGTGTGAATATCTGGAAGTTGTGGAAACAAAGGTGGTAGTGTGTCATTCATGAATACACAGTTTTCATAAATGAAATAAACATAAACTTATTAATGTGCAGTCTTCATCATTTAGGTGTTGATAAATAATTGTTACTTTAAATGAATAACTATTAATCACAGTACCTATTATTGAGATAATTATTCTGAGAAAATTATTCTGGTCTAGTTATAACTTAATGCTTTTATGATAAAACTCTTGACTCCTATTTTAAATATTGAACTCATTGAAAAAATGTTGAGACACATTTTCACAAACTCACTGACATTCATACAAAAATATTGTCTGCTATTATATGTTATCCTTGTGCATCTTACATATCCATGTAAAAGACTCATTGGGTATTTTATAGTATAGAAATCTTTTTATTGCAAGAATAATCTCTAACAAATTTATGTGAGTTTCTTCAGGGCCATTTAAAGATCACATTGATATATATAAACATAATGAAATGTAAGAAACTTTACCTGCTGACAGTCAGTGAACACTCCTTTGAGTTCTGTCATTTCTGAGATTCTATTTGTTGAAGAATGAGTTCATGGTAGTGTGGGCCACAGCATACACAGCATTATACAAATTGTAACCTTCTTCACTCAGGGCCATGTCAAATTTGTGCAGTGCTAACCATTCCTTGTTGTTTGAATGTAAAATGATCCATTTTGCTATTGCTCTTCTTAGAGATTGAACAATTAAAATTATTCCACAATAGCATACAATGAGAAATGTCTACTGGTACATGGAAGTAGTTCATTTTGTATAAAATTCCTTAATTTAGGAATCTCCCTGTGGTGGTGTTCAAAAGTGACAGTCCCATGAAAAAATCAAGGCTGAATCTCTTTTATTTATGATGACATCCCATTGTGAGGTTGTGATCCAGATTCTCTGTACACCTAAATATCTCCATTTTCTAAAGCTGACTTCTAGGGTAGAGTTCATTTCACCATAAATGATAACAACTCTTGCTGTTGATGTCATAATTTGTTTATCATATACTTAGAGTTTGTCATATATATCTGCATGTTTTCTGGGATCATATTCACAAAAGCTAAACAGATCCCATTCCTTTGCATTTTTCTCTCAAGTCTGAGAGAAACTGAATACCCTGGTCATCATTTGAGATGACCAGTCCAATCCAAGTCCATCTAAAATGAAGCATCAAGGAGACCATGCCATGGGACAAACAGGTGTCCTTGGTTCCTATCTGATAGACATTGGGAAATTGGTCATGGTCACTCAGGTTAGGATTAAATGGTCCAAAGAAAATCTAAAAGATGTAGAAGAGAGGATGAAACATCCCAATGAGGAATATGATCTTAAGGAAGTTTGGACTTATATACAAATAACATAACTCACCTTTCAGAACTCTCATTAAGGATGGTAAAAATATCCTATAAATAGAATGTATTGTTCTTTTTGTGTTCTAGACTATTCTTGTCAAGTCTGAGCATTCTAGAAAAATGTTTTGCCTATTTCCTACAGTGTGTCTATGATCTGATTTTTAAATCCATTATAAGATGTGTAAAACAGCACACACAGAAACACATGCTGATCAAGGATTCTTCCTAGGCACCTATAAATGGAATGAACATTGTTAACTCATCCAGTGTCACACATTCTCACCTTCAGTCTCCTAGAATTAATTGCCAGTTTTAAGGATGTTATCCATGATGGTCCTGTAAGTCTACATCACAAATTGCCTGTTTCCACAGTTATAATTTATAAATTGAAAATTATTGTTTTGTGGTGAATATCTTTTATCCAGAAGTCCAAAAGTGTCTTTACACAGGCCAAAATGCGGGTAAGTATAAAAGACATGTTGGGTAAAAGATAAGGATTCTTGTTGATCTCATCAATAGCAAAAAGCATTATGAAAAGATCCTCATATCTTCTTGCTGGTATGCTACAAGAAGCCATAGGATTGATTAAGGAGGATGTACACAATATGATTTGAGTTTCCTTTCTATATTAAAGAATTTAATCAACAAGTAAAATTGTGTAGTGATACACAAAATTTATTATTTATAAAATTTTGTTTTATGAATCAAATATCATTATCATATTATTTTAAGAATCAAATAAGACATCAAGATATTTCTTGTTTCTTATTACATTCATATCCTTATACACTAAAATATCATTCAACACATATTGAATAATATTCACAAACAGAATCCTATCTCTGATGCTTGAGCATAAAATATTCTTTGGAAATTAAACATAGTAAAAGAGGGTAAAACACTCAAGAGTGAATCATAAAGAAATATATTCAAAAGCCATTATATGATACCACCTGACATATAGTGAGAGTATTCAAAATGCATTATATAATTGCATAACTTCTGTAACAATCAGTTTATATAAAAAAGATTATCTATGTTTTTATAAGCAATTTTACAAATCTCAATATAGAAAAAACTTTTTGAAGTTAAACCTTAAGAAAATGGTAATTTCATGCACAGTGTGAAAAATTATCAATAATGATATTTCCATGATGTTTATAGAGTATGCTTTTTATATTTTTGATATGCTAAAGTTCATTAAACATGATAATTATTTTAGAATATATTCCATTTACATTTATATATCCATCTCAAAATATAAAAGTAATATACCACAATACAGGAATATGTCCTGTAGGCTCATCTACACATCAATTTAATGTTAGCTTTAAGTGTGAATGTTACTATGTCAACTTACTCAAAAGGATGTCAGACTCCTCTATACACCCCAGTTTTCCTAATTCTGTGACATCCTTTAATTGATATCTGAGGACTGATGTCTGTTCTTCATATGAAATGTGTTTATCTGCCCCAGCACAGTCTCCAGTAAGTCTTTTACTATTAGTGTTTATTTCCCATCAGAAGGAAAAACACCAAACATGGTCAGTTGAGAATTTACAGCTAAGTTTTTCTTTTAAACTACAAATATATATCAACACAGCTCATATATTTGTAATTCTAATCTTTATTACAACTTTCAAATGTGTCACTAATGATAAATTCTATTATTTTCCCAATGAGGTGTGTGATAACATAGGATACATTAGAAATAAGATTCCTTCTGACCTGATACCCAGGAAAATAATGTGAAGCAACCTATCAAAGTGTGCCAGTGTACTTTGGCTAGCAAGAGGAAAATGTATTCTTAAAATGCCAAAGATGTGAAAAAGAAATAAAAGATGGGATGAGAGTCAGAGTCAGAAAAGCACAGGAAACCTCTTTGAAAGGTGAATGATTTCAACACTCCTTCCCTCATGATCTGCAGCCAGCACTGCTATCTCACACTTGAGATCTGAGAACTATGTACACATATGGAGAACAGCTCCTTATTCGCTAGATATATTCTCCTATAATTTCTATAATGTTATATTTATTCACCAATTAATAGAAAATTGACCACCTATCTGATAGTGATCATGAACCTAATCTGTGACTGGGCATATGTACAAGAGGACCAAAATAGTACTCTGGTAACATAGTCTGAAGCATGGTGGGTTTTTTACATTTACAGTGTCCAGGATGACAGGAGAGGCTTATTCAGAGACTATATTTAAAAGCAATGTGAATGTATATTCCCAAATTATATTGTAATATTATACACATAATCATGTATACTAGACACACACAAATTTCAAAGTATAAATTATGCCCAAACCATAGAGACCTAAATTAAATAACTTTTTCATGAGGTCTTTAGTATGCATGCTCATGGTGAATCTTTGGTAGATAATTGAAGACAAGCAGCTCTTCATATGGAGATCTTAAGAGTGGGAGAATTGTTAATTTAAAACAGACTAAGACACCTTGTACAATTCATCTTTCACCATCTAAAATACACAAGGAGGCAAAACATAGAATCCAGTCCCTATCACAGTCCTGTTTTTACCTGGAGACCAATGTACTAAAATCAAAATAAACTGTGACACATTTGAAAGAATTAAAGTAGAGATTGATATGATAATTAATTTTCAGTACGTCCCAATGTAAGGGAAAGTAATGTCACAGTTGTGTACACAGCTATATATTTCTATTTCATGACACTAAAGCAGATAATAACTTACCTAAAATTGAACATAGATTATAAAATTTTCTTTCATAGGCCAGTCGATTGCTAAAAGACCAAAACCACAGTCATTTCTCAAATCTCCATCATTATCAACATTATTCTTTATCCTCCAAAAGCAAAGGGTTCAGTCAAACTGCACAAGATCAGAGAAAACTTCAGGAGTGAGAAGGAAATAGTGAAAGCCCACAGCTTCTTCATGTCTGCTAGCATCTAAGATGGAGCAGTTGTGAAATTTCTTTCTTACACAGACAAACATCACACACACATTCATACCTATGTGTCTGATTTTAGGCTGTTGCTGTCTGAAAATCCACTCAATTATATTTTACAGTTCCTTTCCATTCACCCTGTGCCATGGTCCCTGGATACATCTGAAAAAATGTGGCCCAGCTCTGCATCTGAGGTCTGAAAACTTTTGATCAAAACATTTCTAAAAATATGTTGTAAAGATCATGTTGTCCACCCTCAGGTGTCATGATGTCATAATATCCATGGCATCCACTCAAGGGACAATCTCCTGAGCAGCTTGGGCCACACCATGAGTTAACAGTCATATGTATGAACACAATTGCAATCATGATGATGGAATTATCAGAACTTCCATAGTAAGACAAGAGTTCAGAAGATCATAATGGTTCCATGTTATAGAGATGTGAGTTGAATCATGGAAATCATGGATTCCACTGCTTAGTTTTGGGAAGGGCAGTCTGACATACAACATTGAGACTGGAGTTAAGCATTCTCTCTGTTGTACGCATAGTGTTGCATGCTAGTCATGTTCACAAAATCTCCAAATGTTCCTTGATTCCTGTCATCTAAAGAACCAGTCATCATGCTAAATCCAATAATGCCTGAAATTACACAGATACAACACCCATCTGTCCAATATCAGTAACTATGCAGCATTCATTCATTGAGTTATAATGCTGATCTCTTGCCTGATCTTCATTCCCTAATAATCAGGATCTCTTGAGGAAATATTTCTTTGGTTGAAGTTTCTTCACAACTTATTAAGATAATTGTGAACAATTTCACACATTTTACTCAAATGAAATGAAAGATTTTAATTGGTAATTTTTGAACTACCTATAATGACCACACTGAATTCTCCACCCACCCCAAATGAAATGGAAGTCTTTATCTCCAACTATTCATCATCAGTGAATACATTTTCTGAATGGTTGGTACTTCACTGGGTTATAATAGAATCTTTTAAAATATTTATTTATCCCCATGCCCTTCCCTACTCCTGATCCCAACCTCCCCCCACCCCACCCCCGCACTGTTATCCAGATAGTCTTTCCCACTCAGTTCCCTCCCTTCGTCCCACTTCCATGTGAGGCTCAAGCATCATTTCTTGTGACTTCCTTCTTGTCCAGCCTCCCTGCGATCCATGAAATGTACCATGGGCATCCTGTATTTTATGGCTAATATGTAGGACCATGTAAGGCAGTCTGGTTCCTGGTTGAGCTAAGTTTAGAATGCCAGGTGACCCTAAAGGGACACTAGGCTCCTGGTATGTGGCTGCAGCCCTTCAAAGATTTGTGTCCTTTAATCATGTAAAGGAAATGCACCAATCCCCTCTGTAGGTAGAGGACATGACCTGTGGTCAGGTAACCTCAAGACAGATCTCCATTTTAAGGAGGTACCTAAAGGCTGGAGGCTTAGGCAGTAAACTTCCCTTCCAGACAGTCCTCCTGCAAAAGGTTTCTAACCTCAGGCCTGCCCTGAGAACTCAGTAAGGTTTGATTCATCCACATTCTGCCATGAAAATAAATGCCTTAAAACCATGGACTCTCTCTTTTCACTGGGATCTCCATGGGGAGCAATGGAGAAAGCCTTCACCTAAAGAGCCTCCTAATCTCCTGCAGAAGGCCTCTCAGTGCTCCAGCCACAGCCACAGCCACCAAGCCAAGCCAGCCACATGCTGACCAGCCAAGAATTCATCCCCGAGGATCCAGCCAGAGCTCCCCTCTTTTTCCTCTCGGCTGTGGGCCAGATCCAGCTTGTGTACCCCCACTTTGTTCTCAGCCCTTTTGTGGCTCCCAGCGGTGCCTGGGTGCCCTAGAGTCTGAGAACCAGATGGCCTTGGCCTCTCTGCAGGCCTGGGCACCCCGAGTCAGCTCCAGCATCCCTGGGACCTCAGACTGCACTGTCCCACCCCTGGAGCAGTGTCCTGAAACTTCCCTATAGTCCAAATTTCTGTATCTTGCCTCCCTATGCATCGACCCCTGTGGTGGTGCAGACATGGGATCCCATTAACCCTACACTAATATACACTTAGAAGTGAGTACATATTGTGTATGCCCTTTTGGACTTGGTTACATCTCTCAGGATGATAATCTCATGATTCATACATTTGCAAAATCCATTGAAACATTCATAATGTTTTACTTTTTATAGATGAATAGTATTCCATTGTGTAGATGTACCACATTTTCTTTATCCATTCTCAGTAGAGGGTCAGCTAGGTTGATTCTAGTTTCTGGCTATTATGAAAAAAGCTGCTATGAACATAGTTGAGCAAGTGTCTTTGTGGGATTGTAAAGCAAGCCAAGGAGTTGTATATGTGGGTCTTGAAGTAGAACTATTCTTAGTTTTCTGAGAAAACACTAAATTGATTTCCAAAGTAGTTGTACAAGTTTTTATTTCCTCAGCAATGGAGAAGTGTTCCCCTTGATGCATATTCTCCCCTGCATGTGCTTTCCCTTGAGTTTCTTTAAAAGTAAATAAAATTTATATTTTTACTTATTCACTTTTATCCTGCTCCTTGCACTCCACAGTCATCTCCTTCCACAATCTTTCCCTCTCTCCTTTCCTTCTCCTCTGAGTAGGGGGGGCCCCTGAGTATCCTTCCCACCTGGCATTTCAAGACTTGTGAGGCTAGGTGCTTTCTCTCCCACCAAGGCCAGACAGGTAGCTCAGCTAGTAGAACTATATCCCACACACAGGTATCAGCTTTTGGGATAGCCCCTGTTCCAGTGTTTGGGACAAAACATGAAGACCAAGAAGCACATCTGCTACATATGTGTGGGAGGCCTAGGTCCAGCCTGTGTTTCCTTTGGTGGTCTGACTCTGAGAGCTCTGAGAGTTCAGGTTAGTTTACTCTGTTGGTCTTCCCTATGTCCTTTGGGGCCCATCATCCTTCCTCCTGTTCTTTCATAAGAGTCTGCAAGCTCCATTCACCTGTTTTGGTTGTGGGTGTCTGTATCTGTCTGAGTCAGCTGCTGGGTGGTGCCTCTCAGAGAACAATATGTACAGGCTTTGAAGCAAGATCTAATTCTCCTTTGAATTTCTTCACTGTCAGTTGCTATTTGTTCCTTTTCATTTCTCATTTTGAGTTTTTGGATACTGTCTGTCTTTTGTTTGTCTAGGGGTTGTATATCTTTGATTATTTCTCCAAGAACTAGCTTTTGGTTTTGTTGATTCTTTGTATTGTTTTCTCTTGTTTCTAACTGATTGATTTCATCACTTGTTTTGATTATTTCCTCAGTTCTACTCCTCTTTGGTATGCTTTCTTCTTTTTTATTCTAGAACTTTCAAGTGTACTTGTAAATTGCTGGTATGAGAGCTTTCTGGTTTCTTCATTGCTGTACTTAGTACTATGAATTTTCCTCTTGGCATTGCTTTCCATTGTGTCCTAAAAATTTAGGTATGTTGTGCCTTAATTTTCACTGGATTCTAGAAAGATTTTCATTTATTTCTTCCCTGACCCAGAGATCATAAGAGTTGATCTTTTTCCATTAGTGCACAGGCTTTCTGGTGTTTCTGCTGTTGTTGAAATCCAGCTTTAATCTGTGGTGTCTCATGAGACACAAGGTTTTTTTTTTTTTTTTTTCAATCTCTTGTATATTTTTTAAAAAATATTTATCTTTTTTTTTTTACATTTCAGTCATTATTCGGCAAATTCAATTCATTAGTTGGATGTAATTATCTAAGTCTCTCTCAGTCAGTTGCTTGTTGGGCTTCTCAGAGGACCTCCGGGCTAGGTTCCTGTCTGTAAGCACATCATAGCATCAGTAATAGTGTCAGGCCTTGGAGCCTCCACTTGAGATGGATAGCAAGTTGGGCTAGTCACTGGACTCCTTCCCCCGAGTATCTTCTCTATTTTATCCGTTCAGTTCTTTCAGACAAAGCCATTCTGGATCAGAGGTTTTGACTGTGGGATGGCAACCCCATCCTCCACTTGATGCCATACCTTCTACTGGAGGTGGACTCTACAAGTTCTTCCTCCCCACTGTTGGACATTTCACCTAAGGTCCCTCCCTCCCTTTGAGTCCTGAGAGTCTCTCACCTCCCAGTTCTATGGTACATTCTAGAGGGTCCCACCACCTCTCACCTCTGAGGTTGAATATTTCCTTTCATTCTGCTGGCCCTCAGTGCTTCACTCCTGTTCCCCCTCCCAATACCTGATCATGTTCCTCTAGTCCCCACCCTGTCCCCTCTCCCACCACATTTCCTCCTCCCTCTGTCCTCCATGATTGCTTTCTTCTCTCTCTCATGTGGGATTGAAGCATCCTCACTAGGGCCCTTTGGCTTGTTTACCTTTTGAGTTCTGTGGATTGATCCTGGATATTCTGTACTTTTTTTTTTTGCTAACATCCACTTATTAGTGAGTACATACCATGCATGTCCTTTTGGGTCTGAGTACCTCACTCACAATGATATTTTCTAGTTCCATTCATTTGTCTGAAAACTGTGATGGCCTCATTCTTATAGCTGAATAGTATTCCATTGTATAGATGAACCACATTTTCTGTATCCATTCTGTTGTGGGACATCTGAATTGTGGCCAGCTTCTGGCTATCACAATAAGGCTGCTTTGAATATAGTGGAACAAGTGCCCCTGTGTTACAGTGGGGCATCTTTTTGGTATATGCTCAAGAGTGGTATAGCTGGTCTTCAGGTAGACTATTTCCAATTTTCTGAGGAACCTCCAGATTGATTTCCATAGTGGTTGTACCAGTTTGTAATTCTCCAGCAGTGGAGAAGTGTTTCTCTTTCTCCACATCCTTGCCAACATGTGCTGTCACCTGATTTTTTTTATCTTAGACCATTCTGATTGGTGTAAGGTGGAATGTCAGGGTATTTTGTTTTGATTTCCCTGATCACTAAGGACTTTGGACAATTCTTTAAGTATTTCTTGCGTTCAAGATTCCACTGCTGTAAATTCTCTGTTTAGCACTATACCATTTTTTGATTGATTTTTAAAGTTTTTGTTTTGTTTTGTTTTTGGAGGTTAGCTTCTTGAATTCTTATATAGTTGTATATTAGCCCTCTTTCATATGTGGGGTTAGTCAAGATATTCTCCCCAATCTGTTGTTTGCCAATTTGTTTTATTGACCATGCCCTTTGCCTTACAGAAGCTTTTCAGTTTCATGAGGTCCATTTATCAATTCTTGATCTTAGAGCTTGAGCCATTGAGTCATTTAGGAAATTCTCAGTGCCAATGAGTTCAGGCTCTTTCCCACATTTGTTCTCTTAAATTCAGTGTATCTTGTTTATGTTCAGGTCCTGATCCACTTGGACTTGAGTCTGTTCAAGGTGACAATACTGATCTGTTTTCATTTTCTAATACAGATTGACAGACCAGCAACATTTATTGAAGATGGTTTTTTCCCATGTATATTTTTGTCCTTTTTGGATCTTTGGTCAAAGATCAAGTATACATACACGTGTGGTTTTATTTCTGGGTCTTCAATTCTATTCTATCAATAAACCTGTCTGTCTCTGTAACAATATCATGTAGTTTTTATCACTATTGCTCTGTGGTATAGCTTGAGGTCTGAGATTGAGATTTCCCCAGAAGTTCTTTTATTTTTAAGAATTGTTTTTGCCCTCCTGAATTTTTTGCTTTTCCATATGAAATTGAGAATTGCTCTTTCCATGCCTTGAAGAATTGTGTTGCAATTTTCAAGAGGTTTGCATTGAATCTGTAGATTGCTTTTTGTAAGATGGCCAATTTTCTAAAAGAAGCTATTATTAATCGATATATGAGAAAGACTGATTAGTTGTTGGGTGTTCTATAACATTCCTTTGATAAAAGAGATTATTAATGTAGATTTATATTTCTTTAAATAGTGTCTTTATGACTCTCTGAATGTGGAAGAAGCGGCTTCTGGCCCTTCTGCCCAGATCTTACAAGAACTCTGAAAAATATATTTTTAAAAAGAAAAGAGGGGGAACTGTTTCCCCAGAAGGAGTCTCCTGAAACACACTCCATCATGCCTTGTTTACTTTTAACTCTCTAAAACTGAAAGCTCATGGCAAATCTGCTGCTGACTGCCTCTGGCATTGCTGAGACCACTAAAGATTATGTCATAGCTATGTAGAAGGTCCCTCTTACCCTTAAATGGAATGGCCCGGACCCAGTTCTCATATGGGGCTGAGGACTGATATGCCTGTTTGATACCACAGAAGGCACAGCTAAATGGCTGCCAAAAACTTTAATGAAATAAATAGATATCCCCACAAAGCCAGGCCCAACTATAAATAAGATGAATAACTATTGACCACCAGGGAAGAGAAATCTCCCTGAGAATTCCCTTCTTTTTCCTTTCCAGGTAAAAATGAAACAACAGTGATGTCTGCTGGTAGAAGCTCTAATCCTGATGCTGGCCTCCAGATTTATACTACTCAGTCCTTTGATGGGCCATTAACAAGACACCAAACAGCTAGAGATTGACATCACTAATCTGAAGAAATCCCCCGTTTCAATGTCTGAAATGATCTCAAAAAATTGCAAAGGACTTTATTGGACTTGATTTACTCTTCTACAATAGAAAAGACTGTATACAGCTTTGACTGTGTACAGCCCTTAAAGAAGAATGTTGCCCTTACATTGACAAGACAGGAATGGTTAAAGAGAACATGAAAAAGGTCAGAGAAGGCCCAGAGAAAAGACAGAGAGAGAAAGAGAAAGAGAAACAGAAAGAGAAAGAGAAAGAGAAAGAGAAAGAGAAACAGAAAGAGAAACAGAAAGAGAAACAGAAAGAGAAACAGAAAGGGAAAGAGAAAGAGAAAGATGAGTTGGTACTAGGACTTGTTTTCCACCTCTCCATGGTTGTCAACCCCACTTCCTCCCATCTTGGTACCATTAATTAGGTTATTTTTGCTGATTTCTTTTGGTCCCAGGCCTTAAATAGGCTGACTCACTTTGTGATACAACAGATAGATAATTTGGTGGCAAAACCTATTCAGATACATTATCATAAGTTAGCGAAGGAGGACCATGAGACAGAAGATGAGGTTATTACTTTATCCAGGGTTTTCCTCAAATCCATCTCCACCCAACCTAAAAGAGGGGACTTCCGCCCCTAGACCAAGCAGAGAGAGGCTACCCAGAACCATCTCTGACTGGTAATCTGAATTTTTGCTAAGGCTGTGAGGCTAAGCACTGCAAGGGAATATAAATAAAAGTTTAAAATATCTATCTGGGTTCCCTGAGGGACAAGCCTGACTGCATAGGGGTTGATGTCAAAAGTATCCCATCTCCAGGAAAAAGACATCGGGATGGGTATGGCCCTCAGACCTCACTGGACAATGACAGGAGAACTGGAGCCATAACAATGTCCCCTTCATTTATTGGGGGTCAGGCCTGTATCCCCGCTGTCGCAAGAATAGATTGCCAAGGCCCCTCTATACTTAGAGATGGGAAGAGATGTCAGGGGCAGCCCTGCATATACAGTAAAGGCCTAAAATCAGCCATAGGCCTAAAGTCAGCAATAGGCCTGACATACATACATGCTAACACAAAGTCTTGGTTCTCTGTGGAAAAACACAGAAACAGAATGCTATAAGCTACTGTAAACAGGCAACTTCTGTGGAAATTTACCAGACCGAGTAGTCATAGGTTTTATAAATAGGCAGCCTCGGTGGACAGTACCAACTTAGATAAGGACAAGTGAATCACAGGCAGAGTCATAGTGTCCTGTCCCCTGAACCTACACCCAGCTGATACCTTGTTCTGAAAGGTATCTGTACTCCCCCTGAACACTTATGCTCCGGTGCCATTCCCTTCCCCACATCCTGCCTTTTTGTGTTTATAACCTCTGTGTAAATAAATAAATGATGAAAAAATAGATGGCCATTTTTCTATATTAATTGTACCAATCCATGAGCATGGCGAGG